>JAHWFO010017593.1:5561681-5598554 GCA_023313115.1 Rhysida immarginata
AAAAACCTTATGTGGATTAGTGGTTTCCTCTCTTTTATTCTAACGTCTGTCCACAGTATCTGGCTCCTTTTATTTAGTGATACATATTACATAAGGATGTGAAATTTCACGCAGAAATGGTACATCAGCGTGTTTTTATTCCGTTATGTTTGCGAAATAATTTCATCAGCGAAACCAGAAATTTTGTCATAGTTTCGTAAACGGTAACCTCAGAGAGATCGGATCACTGTCAATTGATAGCATGTGTTTTACCAGTGGTCACAGAAGTCTCGAATTTACTAGCAGAAAGCGTCCGTGTTGAGTGCTAGTCCAAAGTTAACACGGGAATGTAGAGAGTTACATCAGTTTCGCTTAAAAACACAGAAAGCATGCCAAAGCACAACAGAAACATCAAATGCAGCTATGTACAGTCTATTCCAAAAGTGTTTTTACTTGCTTAGCTAACCGGAAGTTGATCAGTTATAAAATCTAGTAGTTTGAACGAACATCATTGAAGTTTAAACTGGACTTGGCCGTTCAGAGTGGAAATAGGGATCAGATTATAACTGGTGTGGGCTTTTAAATAGGGATCAGATTATTACAGTACTTTTAACTGAAAAGATTAATCGCTGCTTTCTATTTCTGTAAAATAGTTTTCACATGAAATATTTAACATAATTATTAAAAATAAAGAAATAAATATTTATTATCCTGTATTTCGAACATATTTTTACTTATTGGAATAAATTTTTCTTGTGGACAAGTGGACTGTTCTTCTCTCTTCTTTTGCGCAGTTTAACGTCACTTATTCCTATCTATTCCTGTTGCTAAGAAACAATAAATGGCATCGTCCAACTTGATTCGAACTCTACTTCTTGCCTGAACCGATTAATCTCACTGGTTTAATGTATTGCAAGGAAGCCGAACATCATTCACCTAAGTGAAGACGCTTTTGGAATAGATTGTACCTGAATTCTAACGTCGTATCTAAGCACTTGAAGCACTTGTCATTGACGACGGGGTCTAAACAGAAGTCCACGGGAGAACTCAACGACTCCGGTTTATCAACAAGGTAAAATGCATACCTGATCATTGCATTAGTGAAGTGTGCACGTTCTGACCAGAGTAACAGTTTGTCACATGCAATTGTTACTAGTCATCACATTGACTGCATTAACGCATGAATTTCTCTTGTACTTTCTAATTTGCTTCACAATAAAACTTTGACTTGAAGTCAAACGTTTGTGTTTGTAGTCTTGTTACTGCAGCTGAAACCGAATAGAATACAGCTTCGTAACTCTCTTTATGCGGTGCTTTGGTGTGTAACTCCCATACACTTCCATGTTAACTTCACTTTGCCTAGCAACATTCATATTAACATCTATGCTGTTTGGATTGATCGGCCTCGGTGGCCGAGGACGACGAAGATTTTTTCAGGGGGAAAATCCTGAGATCACGCACCTCCTTCGGAAGGGAAGTAAAGCCGTTGGTCCCGTGTAGTCGTTTGCCGGCTGCACGTTAAAGAACCCTTGCGAGGCAAAATTTGCGGCCCCTATAACGCCGTCCTGAAATGACCATGGCAGTTGAAAAGGACGTTAATACCAAAACAAACCAAACCAACCTGTTTGGATTGTCAAGTATTAATAAGCCAAACCTGCTCTGTCGATTGCCATAGGCCTCGTTCGGCTATCCGATTCATACAAGAGAAGTAGTTGCTTGTTAGATTTCTCGATAATAGCAAGGCTTAACGAAAAGATTTTGATCTATTTAGTAGTCAATTTTTGAGTTAATTGAGGCTATGTACGTTGTTGTAGGTCTTATGGTTACCGAGACAGGTCCGTTTAACCTTTTATTTCATTTATGGTTACTGTTCATTTACCTGGCATATAATATGAAATGATTAAAATCCAAGAGTTGCCTGAGTTAATTGACATAAAATAATTTCTTGTTACTTTTGTAATTGATCAGTTAGGGCATCAAATCATCTTTTAACAAACAATCTAATATTTTTTCAAAATATATACAGGGTGGTCCATAAGTCTGTCCCCCCTTTTATTTTTTGAACCGAAGCAGATATGTCAATTTTGATGAATCCAATGAATAGGAAGTTGTGGGTGGCCTATCCCATGGTGCACTTTTCATCATCCCAAATATGCAAATTAGGACACATTCAAAATTTATTTCAAAAACCGTAAGGGATAGAGAAAAAAACCCAATTGCAAACTTGTTCGTCATAAAAAAACAAACAAAACAAAAAAAAATCATCCAAATCGGACCAACCAATCACCCACAATCAGAAGATCATGTTGACCATTTCCGGAACATTGTAGCTTGCCATCCTGGAATTGTTCTGTCTTCTGTGTGCTGAAACATGCCTTTTATTTGATTTTCCGCATGAAAGTGAATGCGAGTATGGTAATTTATGTTAATTTTTTGATTTGCATGCTTTACATGGCGGAAATTTCAACAGTTTTCCTTGTGCAGTGTGACTGTTTGTAAGCTACAAACAGTCACCGCGTGATTGTGGGTGATTGGTTGGTCCAATTTGGATGATTTTTTTTGTTTTGTTTGTTTTTTTATGCTGAACGAGTTTGCAATTGGGTTTTTTTCTCTATCCCTTACGGTTTTTGAGATAAATTTTGAATGTGTCCTAATTTGCATATTTGGGATGATGAAAAGTGCACCATGGGATAGGCCACCTACAACTTCCTATTCATTGGATTCATCAAAATTGGCATATCTGCTTCGGTTCAAAAAATAAAAGGGGGGGGACAGACTTATGGACCACCCTGTATAGGCAGAAATGGAAAAAAGTCCAATGTAAAATGGAGATAAATTCAAACCCCTTAGCACATTGGTAAACTGAATATTCGTTGCATAGTCGTTTTCAGATCATCATATTTAGTTGTTAATTCTTCCCAGTTTCCGTTATCCTTTGTTTTATCTGAATCGCATTAGGTCATATTCAAATCAAAATTATTTTCAATTCTAGTTATACAAATCGTTAGAAAAGATAATAAACATATTAATCTGTATACAATACTAAAATAGGGGTTAATCACTAAAAAGAAGGTAAATCCCAGCAGTCAGTATTCTAGAGGAATGAATAAAGCAGATATAGAAACAGGCCAGGTTTATTATTAAATGTTCAGAGGATTAATAAAAAAAAATGGAACGTGGCTTGGTTCATATAACATTTTATTAATTGTAAATCAATAGACATACATATTCTGTGGCAGCAATGGCAGGTAAAAAAAACAAAAAACAATCACTATACAAAAGGTCAAGTTAAGAGAACGTAAAAAAGAAATTAAGGGATAAAAAAATGAACCTTGTGCGCAAAAACATGGCGCGTTTAACTTGCTCAGTGGGACAGAAAAACATCTCGTTCATCACTCTGCTGAAGAGAAAAAGACTATTCAGTCTGTGATTCGTAAAATAAAACATCTTGCTGTATTACATTAATCAGTAAACCTTCCATAGCAATCTCGAGCTAGAAAAATGGTTGAGGAAGATGTCAAAGAATCAACGAGAAAATAAGCATGCCATGGAGAAATAACAATACTTCTTCATAAGGAGGATGAGCTAGCAGAAGGTTAAAACATAGCAAAAAATATATATATTCCACTGACGGGGAGGTTGATCAGACGCTATGCTGCACAGGAGGCGTGTAGGGTGGAAGAAAAGCAAGAGGTGAATGAAGGAATAAACTGTAAGCAAAAAAAATAATAAAAAATTATAATTTGCCAACAATTAGACGGCATAACTTCCTGCGGTCGTGGAAATTAGCCGCAAGGGAAAGAACGCATTCGCCACATTAACAAACTAACCACACGCAGACCATAAAAAGTAAATTTTGCGACAACAATAATAAAAATATAAATTGCAACAATCAATCTACATATCAACAAGAAACCTAGACATCGGTTTATTGGCGACTTCAGCTGCCTACAAAATGGCGGATGAAATGGGGAAGCATCACTGTTGAGATCTAATGCTAACAATGATAAACGCATGCTCTTCCCCATTTCATCCGCCATTTTGTACGGCACCTGAAGTCCCCAATAACTAAATTGAATATATATGTAAAAAAGAATTCAACACAAAACATTATTAGCTCCAATACCAGACATCCACTCCATATTCACCATCAGAAGAATAATCATTGATACGTTAAAAAAGAAAGATTTCCCGAACATTAAAACTCAAAAAGACTTGGTTTTGATAGACAGGCAAAAACATTTCATTTGAAACTCTGTCAGTCTTATTTTATTCTCCTAAAATTGTTTATTTGAATCGTTTATTCTATGATGCAGAATAAATTCTGGGATCATTGTTAATCAGGGTGCAGTTATTTCGTTATTCTTTATAGTTTAAGAAATCATATACTGGTTCTAAATGTAAATTTGGCACAAAGAAAATATATATACAGGGTGAGGCGAAAGTCTGTATTAGAGCGTATAATTCGATTGCTTTATTGTGTAGATGATTGGTTGGTTGGTTTATTAGAAATTTGGCGTCGACTACTTAGGTCATTTTGCGCCTTTAACACAAGTTATATCTGTACGCAGCCCGGGACAAACACAAACATCCATGCCCACGGCGGGATTCGAACCCACGACCAGGCGGACTCGAGAACTAGAAAGCCTACGCCCTAACTCTCTCGGCCACCTGGCCGGCTATTGTGTAGATGAATGAAATTAAAAATATTATTACTAAGTAGGATAGGGACATTTTCAAGTTTACGGAAGAATATTGGAAACTTATCTCCTAATCTATGACAGATAGAGGCATAGTATCAATTGAAAATTTGTAGAGCACCCTTCAATTACTTTAAATTGAATGCTAAAATCATTGCTTTACTGGGGAAAGATTGAAGATGGTAAGGTACTTCGTCATTTGCAGAGAAGCCCGTCGTTGGTGCGGACCAAGAACAACAACAACAACAATGCCCTGGCGCGGAAAAGTCACCTGACCATCTTAGTCCGAATAATAATGTAACCTTCATTGTTTCCAACAAACGAAAAATTGCTGATTATTAAAATCCAGATGGAAACAATGAAGGTTACAATGTAAAACTGTTAAAGTTCCTGTGTTCTGCTATCAGATTGGTATCGATTTTGTATGGTTTGTTCCAGCATATTGTAAATATTGACTGACATTGGATTTAATATGCCTTTATTATTTCTAAATTTTTTATTTTATTGGTAAAAGATGTATTAAATTTAATAATAATTTAATTCATAAATTGGGTAAGTTTTGTTTAAAATGCTCTTGCTAGATGGAGCAGCAGCTTCTATGTACACTCTCATTTTGCCCCAGAAGATTTCACTTAAAAGAGATAAAATAAAAAATTGTTAATTCGTTTAATGAACAAGTATTACTAGAAGAATTAAATTGAAGGACAGAAATTGATTGTTTTTCCCTTTCCTAAATTTTTTATTTTGAATAAGAGCGAAATTGTTGACGGTTATTGACAGAGGGTGAATTAAATTAGAGACCAAGTGGTGCCATCTCATGACGAAACGGAACACTTAGATCGTTCGTAGAGTTGTCGCTAGAGGACGGCACGAGTCGAATGAGTTTCCTATGGAAATCGAACATAATCATCAAGAGCTAACGATTTCGAAGATGGATGTAGTTCCCATTACTATTTTAGCGGTGTCAAGTAAAGCACATGAATTATTATTTTGAAGGAATTGATTTGGGTTGTCAAGAGGAGGAGGCGGCCCCCGAATGTGAATGATGAACCCCATTGGTGTCAGTGATTCATGTCTTCATTGCGAGTGGAAAAGTGACCTCGCCTCCTAATTAATTGCGACAATTCTCACAAAGCCAGTAAATTGGAACTGAAAGCCATTGGAATAATTTAGGTGTTTCCCTTTTTTTTTCCTCCTTGTTCATTTCAATATGTACTGGCCCAAAACTTTTCGAATAGTTTTAAAATGATTTCATCTTTCATAAATTTGAAGCTATTCAAACAGAGCTTTTATACATAGGTAGCGAAAAATAAAATATATGAATGCTTTATAAATTACTGTTTTTCAAATGATACGAATCAGTAAAATGAGATAGAGATTATGTAACACAGATTTTTTAAAAATAATCTTAATGAAATTCCAATAAAAAAAACTATTTCTATTTCTGGTTCAGGTTCCATTCCTTGCGATACTTCAGAATGCTATTACAGTGGCGGATCTAGAACTTGGTCAAGGGGGGGGGGGGGGGGGATAATCAGGTGGTTTGGCTAATATGTTATAAGTTATTTCAAATAGCCACCCCCCTTCCCAGGGAAGTGATGGTCCTGAGGTCTTTTCTATACTGAAGTTTATAAATATAAATTTGTAAACTTATTGCAGTATAAAAAGTATTTACAATTTATCTAACTGATATAAGTTTAGGACCAATAGGGGGGGGGGGCTATAGCCCCTGTAGCCACCCCCTTAAATCCGCCACTGCTATTAGGATATTTAGTTACTTATAAATAAATAAACGCATGTTTGATCTTTACGTTTATTCGTCCATTTGCCAGTTACACCGTAACTTGAACACATTAACTTTTTAAATTGTTTTCAACAGCATAATCAGATCATATAAAATCTATTCAGATAGCAGTTTCTCAGCATTATGTAACATACTTATTAGCAAATCATGAAAATTTTATTGCACTATTTGTAATATTATTTTAATGTTTGATTTTGTTATTAATTTCTCTTTTTCTTTTTCATGGTGTTCACTTTCAGATGCACATATTTAAAACCTGTTGCTCTATAGTATTACATAATAGGAGATTTGGCTCCTTTAAGGAACCGTCCTTGTTGGTGTAATCCATTCGTTTATCTGTCCATCAGCACGACTACTGAAAAACTGATCTATCCGCACTAGCACACCCTTCATAGTCTTATTTAGCTCGTCTAAGTTCGCTAGTCAGCTATTCTTCTCACTCGGAATTAGCATTTTTAACATCGTCCAAAGATTTCAAAATGATGAGATATGACGTGATACATCATACGAAATGTATGAAAGAGAAACTTTCGAATATTGCAGCTATAAAGTGTTCAAGGAAATCGGCTTTTTTGTTTTTTAACTTTTTTGAGGCAACTTCAGCCCATCAGTGCGTAATGATGAGAAACGGGGAAATGTAGAGGTTTTTTTTTTTTGTATTTCGACACACAAGTTTCAAGAAAATGCATATTTTCGATAATTTTGATGCGATTTCAGATATTTTCTCAACGCCATTCAATAAATTTAAAACTATTGCATCACAGCCAAACCTCTTCTTTGCGTGTTCAAAATTTTATTTAAAATTCTCAGAAACTGGCGTTGTATTTTTTTTTATCCGAGTGGCGTTATAGAGAACGATAATGGATATAATCCGTAAATCTGCTTTGAGATGGTTTGAGGATATTGAATGAATGAGCGATAAAGAGATTATATGCTGGTCATGTGGATGGAAAGCGTAAGAGGGTCAAATGGGCCATATTTCAGTTTGTATGGTTTCAAAGTTTGAATAAAGAGCGAACCTTATGAAGAAAGAGAATGACGGTAACCGTGGATGAAGCAAGGATTATAATGAAGATTATAAGAATGAGGATTATAAGAATGGCGGTAGAGCAAGGGTATGCGGTTTCGTATGATTGGGGTATTGAATTTACTTTCTTTCTTTCTAAGTGCTATATACCCTTCCTGAAGGGTTAAGGCGTCAGGTTATCTTGTTATTTATATTCTCAAGTATTTCGTTGCACCGCTAATTATTACATTTTAATATAGATTGTACTCTGCATTTGATTTGATTTGAGCGTTTGGATAATTGAGTTTTATTACAATTTTCTCTTGTTTGGCGATTTAATTTAATAGGGCATATGAAATCGCTATTAGAATACAATTTTATTATTAATTTCACTTAATTTTCGAAGGAATAGCGGCATTTAAATCGTATCGAAGCTGCCACGTTTTACTGGAAATACGCTAACAGTAGAATCTTAGAGTCGGAGCGGATGTCACCTATTGAACTTGATAAATGGAAAATCTTGCTTTAGAAAATTTCCCCTCTTCCATTTGAATGCCAAGGAAAACTGCCAGTTTTTCCAAATTGAGTTTTCTCATACATCGAGAAACGGGTTTTCTTTCTGTTTGAAATAGCAAGGTTTTCAAAGGTGTTATCAAGATAGCCAAATGCAGGAGAATCCAAGAGACGATAATTGGATTCCAAAGATTTGAATTTAAATAGAAATTGGAATATACGTACAATAATAACGAAAAAAATATTGAAACTTCATTGTAGTACGTATTTAAATTTTGAATTTACGTTCTCGATTGTTAAATAAAATCGATTTTGAATTAGGAATTGTTATTGTTTGCCATTTAAGATTAATTCATCTTGTCTGGTGATCCATTATAAACGATCTCCTATAGCCAGTTTACATTTGCCATTTACGTTCCATTCGTACGCCTGGCTGATATCATTTATGAATGATTCGTTTTGCTCTTGTATCACTTATAATCGACTCATTATACAACGTTAGTCCATCCGTGATCGACTCATTATGTCAGATATGTCAACAAGGATCAACTCCTTAGGTTTATCATTCTCTAATTGACTCATTAAACTATATGTGTCGTTACATAATCTGCTCGTCATGCCCAGTTTGTCACATATGAACGATTACTTAGCGTATGCATTTGACTCGCCGGTCAGATACGTCGTACATAATAATTATGGACTCTTTTATTCTAGTCGCTGTAATTTAAGTGAATGAGAAATGGCATTTCTTTTCTTTATAATCTTCATTCATTTTATCCACTCATACTTTAGAGGTTAAGTAAATCTTTGCCTTGCATTTTCACGAAGGGTAAATCGTTAATTTTATTATGTGATGTTCAGCCTAGCTGGAAGCTTCCATTTAAAGTATTTGTCGTACAGGAAAGCCATTTCTCCGAGGGGGAAATTTGTCGCTCACGCTTGGAATGAAATCATTTCACCTGTCATATTTGGCCTTCTTGAGGTAGAACAAAGTGTAAAAGCGCAAATGCACTCAAAGAGAAAGGGACATGTTTCCATTTTTTAGAAATCCATTTAATTGTTTCCCGCGCGTATTTATGTTGTAAAACGTGTACGAAAATTAAATTGATGTCTTGAATACCAAAATTAATTTTGTAAAATATTATTTAAAAAAATAAAATGCATTAATAAACGCTCGGTTTCCTATACAGAAGAATCAAATAGTCTGAAACAAAATGAATAAACTTTAAATAGGAAGTATAAAACAAAATAACAAAAATGCGATAAAACAATGTCAGTTGTAATATTCATATTTAACCTTGGTTTTCTCTTGTCCTTTAAATTAGCAAGTAGCACGTAAGTAACAATGAGTTTTCATATCAAGTAAATTGCGGCGCTCACTAGTCTTTTTACGGCCCGTGACGTTTCTTTTATAAGAATTGTAGCTCCTGCTCCTGTTTAAATATGAATTGATGTATAAAATTTATGCTAATTGGTGAAGCGTAAAATGTACACGGTCCATTTTAAAGATAAATGATAGTGTATTTGACGTATTTTTTTGTATAGTGCATTTTCTAAAAAAAAATCTGTGACGAAAATTTTTAAAAACAAGAATTATTTTTTGAGATATTTAATTTTTTAAATTAATTCTGCTCTCACCGTCATGTGATATTGATACATTACTTCGATATCAGTCACTTTTTATACATAGAGTGACTCGCCTAAAATGATTTGTAACTCCTAAACTACTAATCTGACAGAGTAATGTCAATGGAAGAAATATTGTACTTTATGTGAGGGGTTTCGATGTGTATTCCATTTCCAAAAAAACGATGCCATTTTCGAATATGGAAGTCAGCTTTGAAATGTGCAACGGAAACCTTTATTTTAATGGTATTTTCAGATTGTACAACATTTTAGAAATGTTTTATTCTTGATGTTTTTTCACACACCACACTTTCACTTCATAAACTTGTCTTGAAAGTAACTTAGCAAGCTGAATATAGAAAAAGTAATTTTTCTATTTGATCATTTTGTACTATGGATATCATAGCTCTTAAAAAGTCATAGGAAATATATGTTTAGTGCTTGTTCTGAATTCTTTCTCAAACCTTATGGCAATTTTCCGCGACAATTTATTGCTGGGCTTATTTGCAACTGATTTCAACCTTGTTTGTATATTTTGAAATAAGTACTATATTGCTTGGAAATAAGTACTATATTGGCAAAATCCGCTCTCCAGTTAAGATTTTTATGAGTATATGTTTACATATTATTTTAATACTTTTAATTATGCTTAACTTTATCAAAGTAAAAATACTTGTGTTTTGGAGCCTTTCCGTGAGAATATTTGGAAAATGTCGTTTGTTGTGTAGAAAACAAAAGTTTTTTTATTATTATGTTTCGACTTTCATGTTGAGACTGTCTTAAAGAAGGTCATATTGAAATTGCTGATTTTATAAGTAAGATAATTATTTTCATGCAAAAAGAATGGGAATTTTTCAAAATTGCTTTTATAGTTTATGATGGATAGAGAATTTTTTTAAAAAAATACAATGTAACTTTTATTTTATCCAGATTGACTTTTAAAATATAAATAGAAACTGTACAATTTTAATAAATATATTAAAACAGGTTGAAGATTGCGGTTCGTCTTTTGTGCAGTATACGTTCACTTTTGCGGTTAAGGACAAACGAACTACTTTAATTATCGAAAATATTTATTAGAACTTGCGTTGCATCAAATATAGAGTTAATTGAATCATGAGGAAGAAATTGAAAATTACATATGCTCGAATTCAAACTATTCTTAACCATTTCAATTTATGCAATAACGTATTTGGAGTTTAATTTTTTCTAAAGCGAAATGGTTTTCGTGCTGGGATTATGTTCTCTCTCCATTCTTATCAACGTGAAGCAATGAAAGCTTTTGTTGTTTCTTTCTCTTTTTTATATGTCTTTTTTATTTTCTTATCCAGCTCCCATAGCACCTGAGAAAGAGACGTTTTTTACCCTGAACACGACGTTCGTGGCTCTCCATTTGGACGCGTGGATGAGCATTGATCCCCGCACGTGCAAAGTGCACAGCATCAGCGTCGAATATCGTCCTTATGACCGGCGCGAGTGGACACTCGTTGTGAGGACATTGAAAGTGGATCAACGCGTCTACATTGTCGGAGATCTTGCTCCCGGAACCGCCTACAAGTTCCGGGTAACGGCTCACAGCGACGCCGGTGCCATTCTCGCAGATTACGACATTGTCACCTTGCAACAAGGTGAGTGAATGAAGGTGATACTAAAAAATAAAAGAAGAAAGAAATACCATCCTAATAACGTTCAACACCCTCTCCACTCCTATTACCATCGACTTCTTACCTTTCTTCCTGTCACTTTTTATATTTCGTCTCCTCTTGCTTTCATTTTCTTTTATTCTTTTTGCTGAAGTATAAGAATTCTTTAAACCTGATAACTATATACGTGAACATGATCGAATGAATAAGTACGCATTTTCCGTAGACATATTCATTAATTTTTTTTCCTCTTATATTCTTATACTAATAATTTTTTATTATATTGTGATAGGTTTAACATTCGAAACAGTTTTATTCTGGAGTTCGTAAAAGTGCAGTTTCAACTACTCTACCGTCTTTGCAAGAAAAAGCTTTCAAGTTTAGTAATTGTGCCAAGGAGACAGCGGGGAAGAATATTAAGCGACTGGGAAAAGCTAGTTCACATGTAAAATGTTCAAGGCATAATCTGTTCTTTAATAATCTCGATATGTTGCTAAGCACCCTGTTGAAGGGCATGAGGCAATATGCACTTAGTTCGGGAACCACATTTTGTAAAAGTCGAGATATCAAACATTTGTAAGATATTTCGACATACATTCTCAAGTATGTCAGCTTGGGATACTTTTAATTCGAAAACAAGTATTTTCTCTCTTACTATTCAATTTCTCTAGTTTTCCAGCGTGTTTCGTTTTTATATGAAACTAGAAGAGGTACCCGGCGTTGCCCGGGATAATTACACTTGCACAAACTTTTCCTTTCATTGTTAGTCATGAGATATATATTGTTGGTTCATGCAGTGTGTTTGTGAATTGCGTGCTGATACCATTGTTGATACCTATTGTTGTACCAACTTTGCCTTGCATTGTTGGTCATGAGATATTTCTCATTAATATGCCTTGCCATAACCATGAATATCGATTTTTTATCGATATTTATTATTTTTCCGAAATCTGAGGTAGACAGTGACCTTCCTCATGCTTTAAAGGTCATGTATGCGAAATTTTATCAAGATCGGAATAAAACTGTAGATTTGTATAAAAAACGTACACACAGACCCACAGACCCACAGACAAACATCCTTCTTTATATATATAGATTGCAATCCAATTCGAAATTCAAAGCTGTTATTTAAAATTGGATATTATGTAAAGAATGTCATAACCACTGAGATATCAAATTTGTATAAAATGCTTGTTAATTATCATAAAATTATCATTAATAAGCTCTTTAGCTCATTAGCTTTTGGCCAATAGTGGCGCATGATCCATTATTCATTAGAAATAAAACGATATCTCTGCATTAACTCTGTATGAGGGCACTCAAATTTGAAATTGCCCAGGACCTCGTAAAAGTATAACGAGCCACTGAATAAGCTAACATTTATTATAGATAACTTACAGGAAAATTTCCGCATATTCCGATTCTCCGTGGGTTTATTTTTTTATTCACAATTCAGATTCAGTACAATTACTATGTTTGAATGCTATGCAGTAGATTGCTTTTTTCTGTAATTAGAGACTTCAGATTGGTTGAAAGTATCGATACTGACATATTCATTTATATTTGATATTTTAATAATAGTTATTTCATTTGAGACCATCATTAAGATCGTGTAATTTCTGTTTCGAAATTTTCTGAAATAAAGCGGATCTGTCATTTTAAGCTCTTTAGCAAGACATGCTATGCAATGAGAACGAATTTATTCAATGCCGTAAATTGCTTAAACCGTTTCCAGTTGTTTTATTATCCTATATTAAATACAAATACGAAAGAGTTACTTTATTTAATATTTCGTAATCTCATTTGTATTGGTCGTTGCAATCGCTGCCGTAATAAACGTTCCCTAATCAATATATCATCTTTAAAAGAAGAAAATTGATATTTGAATGAGCAGGCGATTCCCCAGTGGATTATAATTATTATTTTATGATGATTATATTCGTCTTTTACGATGTCATTTGATAGAAAGTTTATTAATATTCCGTATACACCTACCGCCTGTTTAATTATTAATATTGAACGACGACAGGAACTCCAGTAATTAAAATTGTGCAATCCTCTATTGCAAAATGTGTTTTTTTTTTCGATTATGGATTGAAATTGTTTAATGGGATCTTTCATTTTTATTTCATCATCCGTAGGTTCGTCGTCAGACATGACTTCAAGGAACCCTGCCAAAACTTTTCGCTTCTATTTGGACATGAACGTCATCATTCCCATCACGGTTGTCACTATCGTCATCGTCGTTCTCATAGCAACCATGTGCTATTTTGCTCGTCGAAGGCGTTACACAGGATACAAGCACGGAAGTAAGACAAGCCCCATAAGATATTCAGTAGAAAGTTTACCATTTCTCACATCAAATCCTAGCAAATCCAAACTTACATAATTTATAAATAAAGCAGATGCCAGATGCAACAGTGATAAAATCAATGACGTTATGCTACACTAAAAATTGAAAAAAATTTGAAATAAATTTTACGATCATGCTCTTAAATATTTACTACTGTCATGAATATCACACGGTTGAGACAAACATTTTCCAAAGGCTGATATGAACTCAAAAAATATTTTCAAGAAATACGAACTGCATCCGAGTCATAAGATAAAGTTAATTTTCTTACAAAATGCAAAATAAAAGTAGATGAAACCTAGCTTACTTCTGAAGGTATTCCATCTCGGTTATTTTAAGAAAAGTAAATAGTTGTAGTCCGAAAAGTTTGATTAATGATATTGTAACTGTTGATGGGTAAGTAGACATATGTAACGAGTTGCATAATATAATCCATGCTCTTGGCTAACACTTGGCAATAAATTGTGAACGTAGCATAAACTTTTCTATGCTTTAGGTTGCATAAAAGAAGTTCCTACCTACGTAGTGTTATTGATTCAAACATGGAATAAAGGGATCAACATTTTTTTCAAATTCTCGGTTAAAATCTGATGAAGTTCATGCGCATAGTCGATTGCCGATTCTTGAAAATACGCTCCATGTTGTTCAGTGAAAAATACAGAACTGTGTTTTATGTATTTAGAAATACAGAAAAAGATGCTAACTTGATTATACAGGGTGTCTAAAAAGTCTGGTAACATGGCAGATATCTCAAAGCTGACAGGTAGGCGAGATCTGATGAGTGTGGTTCATAGGTAATAGGGGGTGGGGAATTCATTGCCGCACTCAAATTTGACCCTGACCCCCAAATTTAAGGTCATCCATTTGCTAATTCGAAAATTATTAAAGATAGAGAAAAATTTCAATTGCAAAGTGGAGCAATACTACATTAGTCTAAAAACAATTTTTCATCCCACCCTTCCCCTTGAAAGATTTTGAGAAAATGGGCGAGAAAGAGTCGCTCAAGGTCAGGTTGAGCTGGCCAGGTTGGCTGAGTTTTCTAACACATTTGAATTGCAGTGAAGCACACCGTTGGGAAGGGGACGGGGAAGCACACTCTTGAGTGACTCTTTCTCGCCCATTTTCTCAAAATCTTTCAAGGGAAAGGGTGTAATTAAAAATTGTTTTTAGACTAATGTGGTGTTGCTCTACAGGATAGCAATTGGAAATTTTTCTCTATCTTTAATAGTTTTCGAGTTAGCAAATGGATGACCTTAAATTTGGGGGTCAAGGTCAAATTTGAGTGCGGCAATGAATTCCCCATCCCCCTATTGCCTATAAACTACACTCATCAGATCTCGCCTACCTGGTAGCTTTGAGATATCTGCCATGTTAACAGACTTTTTGGACACCCTGTCTATTGTAAACATGTTAGTATTAAACCTGGACTGTATCATGCAACTTATGTACAGGGTGTTGCAGATAACTACAGGGCAGTATAACGGGAAGCCTACCCGCTCGATTGCAGGGGCCGGCTCGGTCGATTGGCAGAATGGAGGGAGATGAAGGTGAACGTCAGTTTCCACAGTCGAGGAGGGGGGGTGAACGTCAAAACTGTCATGTTTTTGATAAAATTACCCAATTATCATTAAAAACCCAATTCATTGAGGTATTCTGATACACCTTGCAGGTATCATTTCCTTGATTCTCTTTTAATTGCATCGAAGTTAACAAAGTTTTCATACTGAAAGATTTGTTACCTATTAGCGATATTTGTTTAACTGTTTAGAGATTCATAGTTGATTTGGAAATATCTACTCTTATAGATAATTCTAATTAACCTATTCAAAGAAACGACTAGGTGATTTTAAAGTTAAGTACATGGAAATAATTCTTGTAGGAGAAATAACAATTATATAAAGAGGATGGCTAGGAATGCCTTTTTTTGTTAAAAAAATTTCTAGGTTATTAGTTAAAAAACGAGGTCACCAAAAAAAAAATCTGCCTTTGGAGAAAGTAATACATAATATTTATGTGTGATGATTCATTCGTAGACGACATTAAACAATGTCTAGATACTGTATTCATAAGTTTTTGAAACTTATTCGTAACGTAAAAGCATGATTATTAAGCATAAGATAGAAATTCAGCCTTATGAACGATTGTCGTCTTAAACTATATAGAGGTCTTTGGTGATTTTATAATAATACAATATTTCTATCAATTTTGAATTGCAGTTATTTAACGAATGTAGGTTTCTATATTAACGCAGGGCATATGCCTATTTAAGATGGACACAGTAAATTTTAAAAGAATGAAGCAAACGCTATCAGTGTTGCATCTTTCTGTAATTATTTCAACTCTAAACAGCAGCAATATTCGGTGGCTCCCTCTTTTGCTATTAATGCATAGCGTTTCATCATTACACTGTAGAGTGTAGGGAAATAAGAAAAAAATGTTTGAAATAAACTTTTTAATGAAACCCTTTTCATTTATATAATTATATATTAAAAAGGGTCAAAAAACTATCCTTTACTTTTATGTTAATCTGTATTTAATTATACTTATTGAATAATTCCACTTGGAGTCACATTATTAAGCATATTAATAATAATTGTTGGAAAAACTAATCCTTTATCAGATATTGGTACACAAAGTAACAGTTTTTATTATATATTTTTTTTCTTTCTGAAATTTTTTATGTAAAGGTTTTCTAAAATCGATTATTTTAAAAAGAAACGATTTAGTCCCAGTGCTAAACGCTTATGTTGTGTTATGGAGTATAGAGTATTATAGATAGTTTTATTATTGATTGAAATAACATATGGAAATTGAAATTTACTTGAAAAGACAATTTGCCTTTAACAACCTCATACTTTTGGTAGTGGCATTTTCATTTGCATAGTAGGGAAGTTACTAGAAAGTGCTGCCCTCTCTGGTTGGTTTTTCAAAGTATTTAAGCCCCCGTCACGGACCCTGGGTTCCATATCGATTATTCACGGAATTTCGTTGTCGAGCGACTGATCCTTCCAGGAGACTTCTAAAAATAGCACCTGTTCCTGCAGCATTCATTTTACATCAAGACTAGATATTTCTCTCTCTCGCTCTCCACCTCTTCTGATTTCTCCTTCTCCCTTCCTCCCATCTGCAACTCCCAAAAATTCATTCATTACACTTTCTCTTTTCTTGGAAATATTAAGGAGAAAAAGAAAATGCTTTCTCGAGTTGAAAAGAGGCAATAGATTTCCACTTATTTTTTTTTCTTTTTAGTGAATCTTCGTTTTTGTGGCGAGTGTGTGGAAGCGTTTAAAAAGTAATAATTTTATCCCTTTTCCTCACGAAAATTGGATGCAACGCCATCTGGCAAAAATCCATCGGCCGCGATCGAAATCAGCTGTACGGCTTCGAAATGGAAATAGATTATTACCTCTTGATGAATATTTTAAACTTCTACAGTCAAACGATGTGGAGCGTGAAATATTTGTAATGAAATGGGGGGTAGAGGAGTTCTCTTTTCTCTTTTCGCTTCCCTCTTCGACTCCAAATGCATTTCGATCCAACGGCGAAATGCCGGCAATGGAAAAAAATTGCAACTGCGTTAATTTCACTCAAATTTTGTTCCTCCGCCTTTTTTATTTTATCCATTTAACTAAATATTGACAGGCATTCTGGGTTATAATGCTGAACTTTAGAGCGCAGGCATTCATTCCTTCATAAAAAAACAATCCTAAATATCCCATTCCCATACGTTTAGTGCTTTGCGTGTATGTTTCATTTTATCTTTATGAATTTACATGGAGAGAGAGCGAGAGAGAGAGAGAGAGAGAGAGAGAGAGAGAGAGAGAGAGAAAGAAATAAAAATGACTTCGCTTCTAATGTACTATTATAAAACTAGTATTTAAAAAATGCGAATCATTTTTGTCGCCATAGAAACAAAAATGAAATAACTTTTATGCGAAAACGTTAAAGAACTTTTTTTTTCAACTCTGGCCTGGAAAACACTCTTTCCATTGGAAGACTGGAGTGTTTAAATTTTGAAGCACTTCAAAGAAGACTTCGCCTTTTAAGCGCCTGTCCATGATTTGAATAAAAATTTCAATTTTTTATTCACTCCCAAGAAAGAGAGAAAGAGTAAATCCTAGTAATCCATCGATTTTAAGGTGATCACGGACTCGAAACGGCAAAAAAAAAATAAGTATTGGGAAAGGATCTAGGTAGGTAGGAAAGGGAGGGGGGTGGAATTGAAAAAAGAAAATAGGAAATCCCTCGGAGACCTGGATGATTGATTGGACGTGACTAAGTTATTTCAACCGAAACTAAGCGCCTCGCGCGCGTCACCTTCCTTTGGTCACTCAACTCAACTCCAGAGAGAAAAGGAAGGATAATGGGCATAGAAGATGGAGTGGAGGATGTAGATGTGTGTAAGTGTTAGTTCGTCTATTGTATTAGTTCTTCATGGTGGGAAATGTTGAAAGCGTTCTCCTTCATTTAATTAGAAGATAAGGCTTTCCTCTTCTTACTTCTCCGTTGGGAAAGGTCTCGTTTCTTCGTATACGCGAATAAAAGTCAACTATGCGTATGCCTATAAACGTCTGTTATCATTATTTTTGATTATCTGAAATCAAATTTCCTTAATGCATTCTGGGCTGTTTAAGTTTGTGTAGCATATAAAAGTTATTAAATTACTTTTCCATTTACTTTTTTTTCTGAATACCGCCACGTCCAGTATATTTATCTATTATGTTTACATAGTTCTTTATTAAATTAAATGCCATAACTTGTCCAGTGTTTGGGCTTTATCGATTAAGTATTCCTGGAACTAAGCTAATTATTTTGTACTCTAACTATATTGAAGGTTTCTTATAATAATTAATCTAACCTTATTTGAAGTTTTTCACTTTTTAAAATTTAATAAGTAATAAATGAGTTAATGGAATTAATAAAGACTTTGTTATTTGACCTAAGAAAGTTGATACTGAAACATTATCTTCAAACGCAAATCTCCCCAAATTTGTGTCATTGTCAATGTTAAGTTTAGAGAAAAGAACGTTAATCTTTGCGAACATTTTAAGTTCAGCGAAGTGCTTGCTCTAGTGAGAGAAAGTTAAAAGACAGAATGATGGGCGCCATGTTAGCTCATTTCATTCCAGAAAGAGCACCGAAGAGACATATCAGCCAATAACGTGTCTCGATGTCGACTAATCCAGACGACTTTTTCGACGCCTCATCACAATGGACGAATGCTGGGGGTATCACTACGACGAAGTGGTCGTCTATGAGGTGAAACAGTTCCTACAGGACAAAACACAGAGCGTATAGAAAAAGACATAATGGTAGCTGATTTATTGCTGGGAGAAGTGGTGTATGGCTTAGGGTGGAACATTTGTAGAGAGAGGATTAACCACTCCTTTGCTCCGCGTGCCCTAAGCTTTTGGGTGACTGTAAGGATTTTATAACCGGCCTTCGTATTTGCTGGGATGCAACATAGACGTCGCGGGAGGATCGCAAGATACAAAGAGATAAGGCTATTAGTAATTAAGATAAGATTGAATGCTTCTAATATAGTTAGAGTAGTAAATTATTAGATTAGTTCTGTCAATATTAAATAACAAATTTTAACTTAAAAGATCTAGCGGTTATTTTAAGGCTTATGCCGTTTTCATTAACAATTGTGGCTAATTAATGTGTTTTGTGGAAGAAGGGTTTCTAAGATATAAGGGTAATGTATAGGGGATTCAAAATGATGTCCGGCATTTCAAAATTTTACTATGCATTTATTTTAAAACATAAATTAACCATACCAGGTTTAAAATACAGGAAAGCTCAAATATTTTTTGATTCTAGTATTACAGATGTTCTGTGTGACTCCCTCGAGTCACCCGGACAATGTCAAGACGATAGTTAATCTCATCCCAAACTCCTTTTCTTCACTTTTGTGGTCTTCCCGTGCTTTTGCGGTTACAAAGATATCCAGTTTCCAGAAATTGATAACACTTACGGATGCTTTTGTCAGTAGGGCATTCTTTATGAAATTGCCCCTACGAAATGCCCGCTGGACTAAAATTATAGAGTTGGTTTTGCATACTCCAAGATGCAATATGCCTTTCCATTCACAGCCGCCATCTTTACTTTTATCGCGACACTAGCGCCACCACAGCCTCCAATTGCGGGAAGGTTAAAAATATTTGAGTTTTCTTCATTTTAAACCCAGTCTGGTTAGTTCATGTTAGACTCGTTTTCACCTTTGGGAAGAGGAAAGAGTCTGTTAGAGACAAATCTGGAGAACCAAAAGAAAAAAAAAGTGAATGGTACAAAAAAAACAAAAAAAAAACAAACATACCAATGACTGTTGCATTTGGCAACTATGAAAAGTCCTCCATTTCCTAAATGCTCACTGTTATTTAAATTATAAAATAAATGCATAGTAAAATTTTGAAATGCCGGACATCATTTTGAATCATCCTGCATTGTATATTAATAGAGTGGCAATTTGTTAGGTTTGCTTAATTATGTAATATAGAGAAAAATAGTGAGTAAAGACAAAACAGTTAAACTCCACGCGGCTATACGTACGAGTATTTAGCTTCCAAGTTATCGGGAGTGACATTTACTGTTTGAATAATACTCCTTAAAGAGAAATTATGGCGTCTTAGGCTGGTGGTGTCCATGACGATCATAACATGGCTGCCATCACTTTCTCATATCCTTTTTATCCATGGCAACAGTTTATTTTAGGCGCCAGAGACGTTAACTTGAGAAATATACGGCGAGGCTGCAATGAAGAAATCAGAAAACTCTTATGACACAAGCGATTGTGGAGCTCCTTATAGTGTTGACGACGATTCATGTAGCGACGAAGCGGCAGAAGGAATTTCGATGAACGAGTCCCATTGGATTGTGATTGAATGGCAGCTTTGGATCCTCTTCTGCAGTACGATAACGCCCATTCGCACACGATCGCCACACATCAGAGGGGGTTGCAGCGCCTACAGTTCATAGATGAAAAACTGCAGTTCAAAAATGAAAGACTTTGCACCTTGCGACTTTCACCACTTCCCAAAGAGGAAAGAGCACCTTAAGGGGCATGAGTTGCGTTCTGACGACGAGGTGAAACCTGCCGTTCGGTCCTGGTGTCGACAACAACCCCGGAATTCGTCTCCGACGGGTTCACCCGAGTAGTCACGCGTTGGCGCAATGCGTGGAAAGGGATGGGGACTATGTCGAAAAGTGAATAGTGCATTACATAGAGGACAAATGTAAGTATCAGATACAAAAAGAATTTTGAAAATCGGTTAAAAAATAAAAAAGTTACAGCCATGGAGGCATTACTTTTCAATATGCCCTCGTATACGTTTGTCAATGGATATTTTGTGGTTGGTCTGTTTCTACAAAAATACGATGATTCGAATTTTAATTTAAGTTCAAGTGATTCTCGTGTACGACGGTGATATTTATCTTAATACATGCCGTATCCAGTTCATTGCGCAATATTACCCTACATTCTTGCAACACAAAGTGCAACCAGATTTGAGAAAAAAGAGCCAGACTCCTTGCAGGGTAGTACTCGACCAATTCGATCGACAGTACTGGGAAATGCTCTACCAACCACAATACGCCCCTGTGACTTCGACTTGAATCCTAAGATGATGGAACTATTTCATGATATTCGCATCAGACCTGTTCCAGAGATTCCTTAGGCAGTAGACCAGTCCATTCAAACTATCAACAGAACGGATGTGCCCTGGCAACGGATTGTAGACCATCCCAATGAGTAGCTACATCGAAGGACAGTGAAATTTTGTAGCAAGACCGTTTTAACTGTAGAAAGAAGCGTTTTCGAATCCTTGATATGACATTTTCTGCTTGCTTTGGTCCCTGGAACATATCCTGAAAGTTTGTACAGAAACACCTTTTGCAGTTCGATTTTCTCCTCATAGGCGAAAGTACGATGCTTTTTTAGGGTCAGTGTTATAATTTATGAAACGGAAGAACAATTTCGTCGCTATATCTTTGAGCTTTCAGAATGATGTTTCGAAGTTCCCTGCATAAAAACAGCTATTTCGTATTGCGTGTTCCCTCCAAATAAAAGCTTGTGGCTTGTTACACTCCAGAATCGAGATTCTTCAGATTGTGATTTCACTCCATTCGTATCTGCCACTGCGATGCCCCTCGACCCCGTTTCTACAGGAGTCTTAAAAGTCAGCATTCTCTAGTCGGTGTTGCTGTGACATATTGACCTGGCTTTCTTCGAATACTGGAGCATGTCATTTACTGGGCATATTCTTTGAACTTCCCATTATTGAAAAGGTTATATAAGGCGTGCGAATTGCAGCAAATTTTAATCCGAGTATCAAATACATGAAATTTATTTTAACGATATATATAACCATCTCTTTTTAAGAGAAAATTTTCGAGAAAGCATCTCGGTTACCGTTAGCTATGAACATTTTCTTTGGGAGAAAAATGTTGAGAGAAAGCAAAAGTATAGTGTATTTTTTTATTTTCTTAGTGCTCCTTCTTTCTCCAAATACAAATCTGCCATGAGATTGTTTTTTTTTAATAAGAACTTCGCTTTCTTAACGGAGAGGTAAACAAATGAAGCATTTTTTCGTTACCGAGGGCCATTTCGTTTAACATTCAGTGACTTGAGGCAAACATGGAGGATTGTTTTTGGTGCAAATACCAAGAAAGGCGCAAGCGAAAACTAGAAGGAGAAGGGAGAAATCGTTTGAAGGGATTTTTGCAGAAGGAGAAGACAATTTGGAGCTCGTTTCATTCGGCGGCGACGGTGGCGGTAATCAGGCGGAAGACGACGGCGTTGCTTTCTACGAGAGGTCGCCCCATGTCTCGTTTCGTGGCAGGTGAAAGATAGAGCGCTGGCTTTCGAATTCATTAAGATGTAAGCAAGAGGAAAAGGGATTGCGGGGAGAGAGGAGAAGTGGGTGGATAAGGAAGGAGGGGGTCATACCCATTGGGAAAAAAAAGAATCCAATTGTGCCTCCTGGTTTAGTACCACTTTCGACTTGTCACCACCTTGACAGCCGAAGACATTAATCTAATTGTTAGTGAAAACCTCCGCTTGATTTCGTTCGACTTGGGGAACTCTCCAGTTAAGCGAGAAAGGCGCCAAATGTTTGTTGCCCCAGAGCCGTCCTTTTGTTCGCATTTCTAAGTAACAAAATAATTTCAAGGTTCAGTAAATAATTAATTTTGTTTTGAAATGGAAAAGGGGTTTGAAATGCTTAAGGCATTTTGAAGAACCATTTCTGTGCATGTGGACATAAACACTCTATGTCTAGAAAATTAAAAACATCTTGGAAATTTGAATAAGGAATAGCAATTTAAAAGATAATACAAAAGCTATTACGGATAATTAATTTTAAACCTGCATTTTGGATTAAACTATATAAGATGAAAATTAAACAGTCATCAGCCAATTAGGAATCCTCAACCTCAGATATTCAAATGGGTCGTACCCTCTTTTGCATGTGCAGCTGTTCTCAGAAGGAATTTGGGAGGGGGAGTAGACATGATATTGTACGAGGGTCACTTGCAAAGTCATGGCAACTATTTTTTTCAGCGGAATCTCAGACCACGATCCACATTTTTTGATATGCAGCAATGACATTGAGAAGTATGGTACTTATTGCTGCCGCTAGATGGTGTAGATTTTCCAGGACGGAAGAGGAAGCGATGCGCGGAAGTCCGTTAGTTATTCTACCGTTGTGAGTCGGCTAGAACGAATGATATAGAGGGAAGAACGTTATTCCCTCTGTATCATTGGCTAGAACAACGTGCGTACATAAAAATAGCAATGAATGTCACTTACAACCGGTAGAAGCTGTTGGAGATCGTGCTCTCCGATCTCCAAGAATGATATTTTTTAATTTTTACTCTTCTCCCTTGTCTACAAAACTTCTTGAGTAACCCACGTAATAGACATTATTGGTAAAGTACATTATGCATTTTCAAATGTATATTATGAAATATTTGTATAAAACACATTTGCCTGCAAAAAAATAGTTGCATGGCTTTGTAAGTGACCCTCATATTCTTCACCACAATTCCAACTGCCCAAATATGCTTTCCACAGACCACTGTTTAAAGAATGGTCGCCGAATGGCAGATCTAGGAAAAAACAACCCAACAGCACACTGACCCCGGATGATCGAAAGTTATTTAGGCTCATGATATACTACCCTTTACCAATTCAACGCTGAAACTGTGGAGGCATTTTGGAATGCACAACCTGTCGGATTCTTTCACGGCCGAGTTGCAATCATTTGCCGAGGAACCTGACGAGGGCGTCTGCTATTGTAACAGACGAGCCTATAGTGTCCGTGTGGTTATATAGGGAATTTTGTATTCCCGCAGAATGATGGGATCTCTCAACAAGACAATTCTCCATGTCATAAGGACCGAATTATAAGCACGAACATCTTTGGAATTAATTGGGAATATGTGCGAGTATCGCTGTGGAACGTTTCAGGCACGTTGTGACATTGGGTCAGAAGAATCCAGGCAGTTCTGCAGGCACACTGAAGAGTCTAATAAATGTTTATTTAT
Source organism: Rhysida immarginata (assembly GCA_023313115.1). Taxonomy (NCBI): domain Eukaryota; kingdom Metazoa; phylum Arthropoda; class Chilopoda; order Scolopendromorpha; family Scolopendridae; genus Rhysida; species Rhysida immarginata. Next base: position 5,585,851 of record JAHWFO010017593.1, read on the forward strand.
TTTATTAGTCGTTTTTCTAATTTAAATATTTATTTAAATTTATATAAATTTAACTTAAATTTTATTTGGCGATTTAGATGATGAAAATTCCGTAAAACGCTAACTTCTGTATAGTGTTTTTCTAATTGTATGATTAGTGGATTGGCATGTGCCAATCGTCTCATTTGTTAGTATAGAAGTGACTGACGGATGCGGAGTAAATTTAATTTCTCCACAAGACTCTAATTATCAAACTATTGAAATCTGTCGTTATCTATTTTGATTTACAATTACAGTATTATAGCCCCGTCTACTAATTTGAGCGGGGGGGATTTCGACAAGCTTATAATATCCAGCATCAAACCTAGGCGCTCAATTCATCGCGTACTTACAGTATCTCAAAATGTATATCTGCATTCACAATAACAGCATAGAAATGAAAATATATTTTCCTATTTAATACTAAATGCGCCGCCACACGTTTACCTTGTTTTAATTTAATATTTTCTAATTCTTTAATCGTTTCATCACCAAATTGATGAATGTTTAAGAACAGCTAAACTGACTGCTTCCTAGTGTTTGCTCCTATTTTAAAGCGTTATGATGTCATCGTTTGTCAAAAGAAACGCATGGTTTCCTTAAATGCAATCCTAATTAGAACACAACACTTAATTTTTAGATGAAATAGAAAATTAAATGACGGAAGATAAATAAAGTTTACGGTGAATATTATTATTATTATTAATAAAAATTGTTGAGGGGTTCTTTTTCTAAAATTATTTTGGATTCAGCAATGGTAAACAAATTTTCATGGCATTTAATGAAAAATAACCATTTAAAACATCCAATGTTAGATTTTGAAATTACTTTTGTTAACTTAAAAGAAATCGTTCAAGCAGAATGTACAAATCGGGGGGAAAAAAAGTCACGGTTTTTCCTCTCCATGAGAGACGAAATGTGTGAAAATTAATTAAAATAAAAGGTATTTGTAATATTAAATTATCGACGAGCCTCTAAACGTAAAATTTACTGTCAACAAAATGTTTTTACAAACCCGTCGAATTTAATTAACATTTGGAACAGTCTCTTGAAAGCCTCGCGTTTGGCTATTGCCAGTCGTTTCTATTGTAGCTATCGACGTTTTCTAAAAGTTGTTTTTCTTGATCTTTAAATTTAATTAACACAATATTCGCAAGGTTTCATATAAAACGGCTGAAAATTATATTGAGAACAATGGTATGTTGCCAATTCTTGTTAATCTTAAATTTTCATTAATTTTTAATAGTCTTAAGAGTATTCATTGAAAATGCAATTAATGAAATAAGTGAAAAAATAGGGAAAAATCATGATCCGCGATCAATGAGAAAAGAATTCAGTAATTCAGTTTCCTAATACATTATTTTCTATTCATCATCAAATAATATTTGAAGTGATGACCTCAAAATGACCTTCTAATATCCCTTCGACGAAAATGAAAAAATAAATAACTAAATAAATAAATAACCCATTTTCTTGAAAACCAAAAATCCACAGGAATGCGCACCGTAAAGAGTTCGGCAGTTTGTGGCTAATGAGATAGCTCTGAGGACAATCCATAATTTTCACCACTTTGCCGATATTAAATTGTGTGCCTACCCTATCAAGCTGCACCGTCTTCCCGTCGGCTACGCATGCATCAGATAGGATCATTATTCGTCGGACTAGTCTATCTTAATGCAGTCGTCTTCGGTCCACTTTTCAGGTTCTCGTGCCCATTACATTCGAATTTTGCGGTTTGAACCAGATATCAGTGAGACTCGAATAGGCCGTCTTCTCTTAAATCCCATTCGAGTGATATCAGCAGAAATGTTGATCGGTTATTGTATTGAGCTGTTATTTGACGACTGGTTGCACGTTTCTCCTCTTATTTGCTCCCCTTTTTATGGCATTGCCTGCAGTCATGGTAAAATGCATTTGCTCACAGAAAGATCTGTCTCTGCTTGTTTCTTGGCTTCTCAGGCTACTCTTGAACACTCTTGACCCAGTTGATCTGGTAAAGCCGGTCAGTTTTGCTGCATTTGAGATAGTTGCACCAACCATCCGAGTGCCCCTTATCATTCCTTTTTGAGGCTGCTTAAATCGTTTCCACAATAAGACACGTGGAATTTTTCCTGACAACCTCGCTTTCATACTTATATCCAAAACTGTTTACGTTAGAGAAACCAGAGCATCTTCGATAACTGTTGAAGATTTTTTCATTCCCATTCTAATTTAACATGAAATGGATTAGAATTTTATTTTACGGGAATTTTTTTTTAGTTGTTGAAGGAAAATATTAGATTGATGCACAAGTTCGTAAAGTTTTCTTTGGCATGCCAAAGCGAAAAAACACTACGAAATTATGCATCAACCAAATAAAATAGCGTTCCGAATAGTTTCTAGATTTGAGGTAGGATTTTTTGAGACTTTCTCATATTTGAAAATATATACGAAGGCGAGCCAAAAATTATCTACACTTTCGCCATAACACATTTTTAAATTTGTCATACAACTTAGACTTGGAACGACTGAGGTCACGTGTGCGAAATTTGAACCCAATTACGTCGTTTGCTTTCCGGCTATTACAGTGTAAACATGTCCTTTCCGCTAGCAGTTTGCACCAAGAAGGAACAACAAGCAGTGATCCGATTTCTCTGGTCTCACCTCGAGAAGTGGCTCGCATGACAACGCTCGCCGCACACGGCTCGCCACACTATTCAAAACTATCAACAAGTTGAATTTTCAGGTATACAACTGGAATACACTCCATACAGATCAGATCTTGCTCCCTCAGACTTACAGCTATTTGGACCGCTCAATGATACTTTGCGAATTCGTCGATTTTCCCAGACTTAGATGTGCAGGAAACGGTGCAAAAGTGGCTTCCCGAGCAACGAAAACGTTCTTCTTGGAAGGAATACGCAAGTTTGTGGACCGCTGGATCAAGTGCATTGGCAAGGAAGGTGACTATGTAGAAAACAGATGTACATATTGATCCCTAACTTTGTGTAAAAAATTGTAGAATGAAAAGTGTAGAAAATATTGGACTTGCCTCGTACTATCGATGTTGTTCAAAATTATTTCCGCTGTTTCACTGATGATATTTGCTTACAAGGAAGGAAATCAATAGCTATTTAGTTATATATTTTCGTAAAAAAAACAGATCCTCCACTTTTTATTGCTATGTATCTTTCTTTACAAATGAAAAAAAAGATACAGTTATCAAGCTAAAGTTATCAAGCTATTCGATTCAGGTTTTAAAATGTTTTAAAAATATTTTCTTCATGTTGTGTCTCTTCAGTTAGTTCTGGATTCAACGATTGCATTATACATTATAATTTACCATCCGAGACATGTGTATTTTACAGATTTTTTTTGTCGGATTTGTAATTTTATTTATTTATTTATTTATTTATTTTTGTTTTTTGACTTTACGGTTGTCTTTTCCCGTTCGTTAATTTCAAAATGAAGAAATCGATTTGTTTTGTTGCTAAAAATCAAATTTAACAAATTTCAGTTTTTCAACATAACCGGTTTTAGCCAGTGCAGTATACATTATTCACAATTGTGATATGCACTTACATGTTAGGTGAATGTAAATATGCTATCAGTTAAATTGTTATTTTTATTATTTATTTATGTTATGCAGGCCCTTAAACATATTTTACCAAAAATTCTCATTAACAAAGAATACCAGGAAATAAATTTCTGAAAATTCAATTGTTGAGCTTCGTATTTAGGAATTTTCGTAGTCACGTGTATCTTCTTCGTTTTTATAAAGTGTTTCGTTCATTCTGGCAGCTGTGGTTCTAAGAATTTGTCACGCTCACTTTAAATCTATACGCACAAAGAAATAAATTTCTTTTTCGTTTCTTTTTTTTTTTTGTTCTAAAGATCCTCTTTCTGCTTTAGGTTATCCGGCGCACAACGCCCAGGATGGTTGCGAGGGATCTGGCTTTGAAAAGCCTACGAGTGGCCCTCACCCACAGACATATTCACCGACAAGTACGAGACGGATGGATTCAGCCAACCCTGACTCCCTGTTCAGTCAAGGCGGTAAGGTGTGAGGTCCTTTAAATCAAAATCATAAAATTTCTTCTTGACACTTCTTAACATTTCTAAAATTTTTTATAAAATCTTCGTGCGCATGTATTTTTTAACAGCAAAACGCAATAGCAAATTTATATATACTTATTCCTGTAATATAAAATTCTAGAATACCTAACGTATTCGTTTAAAAAAAATTCTAACATCTATTTATTTTTATTTTTTAAAAATACTTTCTGATTTTCGAATGATCAACTAATTGTTTTCCATGTTAAGCCCTTCGAGGTAATTTTCATATTTGTAGAAACGGTTAGGAGTAGTGACCTCCAGCTATTAAGTAAATTACTGATGAAAACATCTGAGGTTTGGCGTGTAAAAAACCCTCACAGACCATTCTTTATTTGCTCTTTATTAAATATATGTTACTTAATTAATGAAAGTTGGAAGGAAAATGGTGTAATTAACCTTCAGATCAGATATTAATAAAATGAAGAATATTCTGTCTCAACACATAAATTAAATTAACATGTAAACAGACAAAAATTAAAGAAAGGTTACAAGTCTAACAATACATAAATGTGTCAGACATGAACTTTGAAGGTGGTAATCTTGAAAAGATGAGAAAGTCAGTCTTTTCTGCAAACAGAAATTTTCAGTTAATTCCCGACTTATTATACTCACCAATTTTGATATTTGAGCACTTCTTAATTTTATTACGATGATTTTATTACGATGATTCTACAAAGTCTACTACGATGTCGGTTTCGTAAATATGTGTATAATAGGAGTATTTCAAGAGTTTTGCACACTGTAAGATTAAATAAAAAAAATTTATTTTACATTTCACTTACACAAATCTCTCCATTGTTCTTTATATTATTTTCCCAACGTTTGGGCAAGTTTTGTATTCCGGACAGGGCACCTTCATTGTTGAGCTATCTGATTACTACAGTATACTACACGACACTTTGATTTGTTCCCCATACTGAAGTAACCATTCCGTTGGAAAGGTTCTACAATTGAAGAAGCTTGTGGTGACCCGAGTAAACAGACAATTCAGCAACGATATCTTCTCCGGAATACAATGAACTATCAAAATTATACTTAAATGTCTAAAATGTAAATTTATTTAAAAAGTATTTATCCAATAATTCTATTAATGTCGCCATTCGAGCTCTTTAAGTTTCCGAATAGATCTCATAGACTGCTTTAAGTTGTAGGGCCTTTTTTCCCATCAAAATAAAATAGAAGATTAAAAACTTTCTATTTGAAGTATGTTTTACTAATAAAATTTCCCTTTTCTCGTCACATTCTTTCACTTTTTTATAAGCCTCCCTTTTCTTCTTCTTTTTTTTCCCGGCTGTGCGACAAACAAACTCCGTTCCTTTAATTGATTTTTCTGTGAAGAGCGTCAACTCTCTTAGACTTGTGGGAACGAAAAAAAGAAGTTTCCCTTTCTTCTCCTTCAACCTCTCCCTCACCCCTGTTCATTTCTGGGAGAATGTGGTTCGCCTTGTCTCGTCTCGAATTTAATCCTACATGATTTACTCTATGCACAGCTGTCACATTCGTAGATGAGAGATTTCGGGGCCAAGCCGAACATACCTTTCCTGCTCACTCCTCGTCCACGTTTTTTCCCTCTGAATTTTACCCCCACCCCTGCCGAAACGCTTTCAAAATTTAAGCCTCCTTTATTCGGATATTAAAATCCTCCAACGTATCGATCCGACAGAATGAAGGTCCTCCCTCAAATATTCACACCACACACACACACGCACTTACCCACACACACTCCCTTGTCTCCTAAAAACATCCTAGCGAAGCAACCCCTACGCAAAATAAAGGGAGAAAGACGTTACGGGAAGATGACAAGATTTTTACAACCAAGATATTTAGTTATTGCCTTTTACCCACTCACACACACATACACACACACACACACTCATCCTCTCACCCTCTTCCCTTTCATTTTCTCAATCGGCAATACGATTGGCTCTCGTAGAGCTTACCGCCCATTCGTGTGGTTTACTCTGATTCTGTTTTCGGAAAAAGCGGGTTCTTGTTTTGTGTTTGTTTTTTATAATGAGAAGGATTTTCGAATTTGTTGGTGAGGATTTTGGAGAGCGAAGAAGAATTTATTAGGTGGCTCAGAAAGCGCATAATGAATTCATTCAGAGTTTGGAGTAAATCACAAAGTTTATTATGGAGTTTTCCCTTCTCCTTGTTATATTTTTTATGAATTCATCCTTTAGAGTTTTTTATTTATTTATTTATTAAGATCAATTCGACTTCTTGCTTTCCTGTGATATTTTTCAATTTCATATACTACAATCTCGTGATTGAGTTCTTTACACGGTTTCTGCTTTAACATAAAATTGCAGCGAATAGAAATAATCACTTGCAAGAAAGAATAATGTTTTTCAGTAAACATTTTATTACTTATAGACTGATCAATATAATAGGGACACCCAACCCGAAATGATGGTTTATTCCAGTAAATTAACGATCAGTTGGGTAATACAACCTCTGACAATTAAGTTCGGTGAATGAGTTCACACAACAAAATGCAAAACAGATAGAGCCACATTTACTTTATTGTCCTTCGAAATAATCACCCTGGAAGGCAATACACTTTTGGGATCGGGTGTATCAGTCTTGGAAGCTTCTTAGGGATGGCTTTAAGTTCACGTGTCACATTTGCTTGAATGTCTGGAATGTCCGCAAATCTGTGTCTCTGTAAGGCCCGTTTCAGGCGTGGGAACAAGAAAAAGTCTGCCGGTGCCAAGTCTGGTAAATAAGGTGGATGAGCTATGGATACGACCCCTTTGTTGGCCAGAAACTGTTGCACGATTACGGCAGTGTTCCTCTTTGATCCATTATCCACAGTTACGTGCGCACGCTACACCTTCAACTGAAGAAACGAGCATCTGCTAAACCATTGCACGCACAAACGTGACCTGTCTGAACTTGCTTAAACAATGACTGGGCTTGTATTCATATGCATTGTTACTCGCGTAAAGCTCACACAGATTAGGGTTTGACGTCATTCACCGAAATTAATTGTCAGAGGTTGTATATTACATTTAGCTACGTCCTAATGGAATGATGTCCTAATTTGGTTTGTGCAGTGATAAATGAGTCGCCTAGGATGATATGAGTGACTTCGAAGTAGAAATGATTGTGATTACTCGAAGGGCTGGATTAAGTATTTTCCAAATGGCCAATCTTCTACCAAATTAAAGTATCTGACCTCAACAGGAGTCATAGAAGGCTTTTTTGAATCATAATAGCCAATTGAAGGAACTGCAGTGAAGCCTACCCCTGAAAACACACGGCACGACGATGCCTTCATAACTCAGAAACACCTTTGCTGTCTGCGAAAACAAGAAAGTATGTCTCTTATTAGTCAAGGAACACTATCATTAGGCCGTTTTCATTTAGAAATATATTGCGTAGTCAGATGAGTTAATAGTTCTGTTGCACCATGTAAATCCAAGGGGTCAAAATTTGGAGACGACAACATGAGGCCCGTCGTACCACGTGAGAATCATTTAATACGTATCTGCTAAAGTTCTGAACTTCAAATTTGATATTATTTATGTGAATGCAAGTATGCACAATAAGACAAAGAAAACCTGTTAAGTTCTGCAAAATTCAGTACGCTACTGATTTCGGACAAGCACGCGCCATTTTTAGTAAATGGCGTCGAAACAAGAAGTACTTATGTGTGTGTACAAATTTTATTCCTGAAACATCATTCCCAAGAAATCCCGTATAAAGTAGGGGAGGCCGGGGCAGGTTTGGATCAGTAGAAATGTTACCACCGCCGTTTACCCTCACAACAGTTTGGAGTCAGTCGCGTGTGAGAACAGTGAAATAGACAACTTTATCTAATTTTTCTTCTGATACGTAAATTTTTCCAACATTGTATTGGCAGTTATAGGCAGTTATTGGCATTAGATCATCGTAATTCATTATTGGTTATCGCCGTTCTTTTTCGGTTATTTTAAGCTATTGAGTTGATTGTTAACCTTAAAGGTAAACTCCACACCCAAAACAACTTTGTTTAAAATGAAAGATGAAGGTCTCAATAACAACGTAGCATGTATAAAAATTTTCAATTCGAACTCAAAATTGATAAAATATATAAAACACTTTCATTTTTTCCCTCCCCCTGCGATCGACACTGGCGCCATATTTCGGCAACTGTTACGTCACAATTTGCCGAGAAGTGCGAAGGAGTTTCGAATTCGTGACGTCACACATTGGACGGTATCGGTTAGCAGAATGGACTATGAATATGAAACAAGACCGATAGTGACGTCTGCGATTTTGATAACAGTGACAACGATATACAAGGGCTGTTAGCAGAATTAAATGCTACTGTAGTTTCTGCGATATGCATATACAGCCGTGAAACGGGATCTTCTGCCACGTCGGCGAGTGCACATTAGGGCGACGTGTGCCCTGCACAGCAGATAGGCCTACTTCATTCCTTCGGCATTTAGCACATGCTGTTGCGGTCGTTGTTCTTGAAGAACGTCAGGCCCGTTTAGAGTTGGATGAGCATCTAGTTCCACCTTATACGTGATCTAGTATTTCTTGTTTGAATTGATACTGAATTTAAAACGGCGATGCGTAGACAAAGTAAGACGCTTCGAAATGAGCACACGATGCTATTTGGAGTTGGATACCAGTTCACTCGCTGTCAAAAACTAATCCACTGTATTTTATTCGATTCTGATTGTGGAAATCTATGAAACGTAAAATTTCTATCCGACTGTCTATTTACACATCCAAACAGAGAACAAATTGAAGACATACCGACTTAAAACAGGTTAGCAAATTCTTACAATATGTAGAATCGTTCTAAGCGACTAGAATCTTGGCGACGAAATTCCCCGAGGTTCTCACGGCAGGAAATGACACCTTGTTCCGTTGTGTTCTCTAGAGTCTAGAGAACGGATGGGAAGATTCCACACCAATTTTCAATTTTCCGAGGCATTTCTCTTAATAAAATATTAGGAAAAAATCGGAAAATTTTGAATGATATATACTCTTTTAACCTGTTATGATGCAAAAAAAATAAAATCGATTTTTTCCGTGGAGTTTACCTTTAAGAAAAAGCTTAGAGGCTTAGTTGTAACCCAAAACGGCGATGGGGCAAGTTTACACAGGAAACATGGAGCAGATTTACACACAGTTTGAGGCATATAAAAAGTCAAGACCTGGAAAACAATGCGTACCATGCACAGTGTAAAAGGTGGGCACATGATCACTGTATTAAAACAGGTAACTCAGTATATTTTGTATCCTGTATTTCAAATGTGTGTATCTTGACTCATACTCACTGAATTAAACGAAGTAATAAATATTGCAAATCATATGAATTTTATTTCTAATAAACCTTATATTTCATTATGATAAATGTGCGGAAACATATTGCATTGTGTAAACCTGCCCCGGCCACGGGACAAGTTTACACATGTGAGATTACACCAAAAAACTACTTTTAATTTGAAAATAATATAAATTTAAGATAAGTTAAATGCACCATACGGTCACTTAAATTTTAACTAATTAAGGGACGTGAAAATTTAGTGCAATAGTTTTATTATAAAAATACAGAAATAATAGTAAAAAATGTGTGTAAACCTGCCCGGTCTCCCCTACAGATCTGTATTTTCTTGATGAGAGAATCGTCACAGAGAACATTGAAACTACTCCTCCACATGCCAGATTTGACAAGAAAAAAATACGAACAGAAATTGCTGGTTTGGATTACAAGCAGTCCGAAAGGTCTCAGCCGGTCATTCATCCGTAAATCCGTCGTGACCGTCAAGTGAAATTTTTTAGGGGACTGTATTCGATGCTACTTGATTCTCTTCATATGAGAGAACTACCAAGATAGTGACATGTATTTTCGCCTGATTTAACTTTCTTTCCATTCCGCGAGAATTGTAGTTGATCACTTTAGGAAAGAAAGCATTAATTTCGTGGACAAGATTGATAACCGAGTTAATATATCTGAAATTCGCTCAGTTGTAGACTTTTGTCGATGTTGAAGAGAGAGAGACCCACTTTAAAGGATAGAAAGAAAGAAAAATCACCAACAGTTGAAGAGAAAGATACATTAGTGCTTCAATCTTGGATGTCGTAGAGAGTCTAGCAGGGGGGTACGAAGAAAACAATCGGCCATGTTCGATGATTTGGGGTTAGGATATTTTCAAAATTGACGTAATTGTTAAGCCATAATTTCTCTTCCGTTTTTTAAATAAATATCAGTACCGTTTCAGAAAAATATAGAAAGCGTGTGAAGATTTTTAGTGGACAATTATTAGAGAACAAATATTTCATGTCGCAAGTTATGTGCCTCATGTTTTAGACCGTTTCTTCAACAACGCAGAATATCTCAACATGTTACCGACATTTCGAACACCAAAAATTGTCCGCTAAAACGAACACGCTTTTGTATTCGCGTAAAAGGACGTTATTTCCAATATTTATTGCCACACCTAAAATTTGTCTGCTAAAAATAAAAGCCAACATTTCAACTTATCTCTGTGATAAGTTACATTCATTTAAATTCTCAAACAGGTACAGGGCAGCTAAAATTGATGTGCGCGACTTTAAACTCGCCCTGTATTATTTCTTCTGTATGTTAACAATATCTTCTATGATATCGGGAGTATAGAGCATAATTTTAAAAAATCTATGGTGTATGGTGTTTTAACTTTTTTTAAAGGGAAGGTTTGTTTATGCATTTAATGAGTTTGCTCGTTATCTATGAACTCATATCATGAACTACATTATAAAATTCCCTATACACTTTTCGGAATTCAGCGATTTTATGTTAAGAAGATACAAATAGAGTGGGGGGGGGGGGGGTAATATTAAAATTCACTCTCTGCAAAGTTGCTTTACTCATATCTTTTTAAACATTCAAACGTTTTTAATTTATTCTAACAAATTTTTAGAAAATAACGCAAACAAATACTGAATTATTAATATGATCATCTTTCTTCGGAGAATTGACGAAGCATTTTACCAAGCCAGAACAGAAAGATTTTTTATGCTTCTAGTGGCATTCCACTGAATTGAGATTACTCAAAGAGCATGGAATTTTTTTAATAAGGAATTTTAATAAACTTTGTTTTTTGGTTTCATTACATTAACCAGTGTTCTCCCCAGAAATTTTTATCAGATGGATGGAAAGATAAAATAACCGGGCGGGCAAATAAAATATTATGCAGTGGTGTGCAGTTTTTCGTATATTCAGCCGGGCGGTCACCAAAATCAGCCGGGCAGCCCGCCCGTTCAAAAGGGCCTGGGGAGAACCCTGATTAACTACTAAAAACTATCCCATTTAAAGAATGCAAATAATAACTAAACATTATAGGACATTGATGTTTTACCAGTAAAACTGATTAGGTTTCTTCTGATGTTTTGAATTCAAAAATGAGAGAAGAAGTAGACAGTAGGACCGCACACATAATTAAAGCTTCGTATAAAAATAATATAACAAAATTATTCCAAGAATTGTAAAAAAAAAAAAAAAAAGATACTTTCTTAGCGTTTCTTAGTATCAATATACAGAATAATGTTGCAGTTGCGTTGGGAAGGTTTGTTAAAAGCGGAATCCTTTATCATTTAGTTTGTATTTATTCTTTCAATCGCTTTATGAGCCTTAAACGCTATTTTCTTTATAAAGATGCGGTTCTCAAATTGCCAACCTTCGCTGACGAAGAAACTTGATTAATGATAATTACTTTCGTTTCATGCGGTAGAAATTTTAGAACTTTTAAGATATTAGAGTCGGCAACAAACAAATGGGTTACATTCAGACAATACCAGCAGGATCAGGAACAACAACAAACCACACTCCGCCCACATGTTTGAAAATAAATATACGGGTTGTAACGAGTGAAAAAAAATTCTGACTTTAATATCGATTTAAATATAGCCTATGGGAAATTTCGAATGCCTTTTACGTAGTGTCTTTTCTCTTTCGTAGAAAAGCAACCCCCGCTTGAAATGCGGTGGCTTCATTGCATATCTCCTCTCTATCATTCATTTCATATTAGTTTGACTTGTTAGTTGCTAATAAGTACTTCGTAGAATGAGATCTTTTAGCCTATGTTACCATTATTATTCTCGATAAGAACGTACGATTATACGCGTTAAATTTACAACATATTCCGATTCAATAGCATTAAATTTGTATATGACGTGCAACATCGAATTTTTATTTACCTTGCAGTAATATAAATTTGAATGTTACTTAACACCTTCCTAAGAATAACACCGTTATTTTTCACTGTTTGTTATGTTTAGGAGTTCAAGACGACGTCTGTCCGTACGCCACCTACCAATTGCCTGCTTGCGTCACCGACGATGACAACGCCGTCGAGTTCCAGACCTTCCGACATACAGTGGGAACTTGCCAGCAAAGCAACCCCGTAAGTAGCTGAAAATACCTTTCACTGATTCTTGGCTTGAATTCATGGCTTGTTGGAATGCTAATTTCCATCTTATATTCCCTTGGGCATTTGGAATCGTTATTCAATGAAGTAATGTCCTCTTGTTGAATTTCATTATTATTATTATTATTATTATTATTATTATTATTATTATTATTATTATTATTATTATTATTATTA
>JAHWFO010017593.1:5598564-5657616 GCA_023313115.1 Rhysida immarginata
TATTATTATTATTATTATTATTATTATTATTATTATTATTATTATTAACTGTGCTTTCATAATTAAAATAATTACTAGAAAAGGTTTTAACAATTTAATATTGTTTAGAAGACATCGCATTAAAAGAATATGAGGAGTGCATTGCAAAACAAATCGCCATGATTTTAAATGCTGTGGGTACATGGGTTTTGTCGTCCCTATTTCCATTACACCTTGAAGACAGATGACGCTTCCATGACATCTCATGTATCTCTCAGGCAGTTTCACTGTTACCTCTCCGCTGGGTGTACTCATTTTTTTCTTGCAAGGTTAGACGTGCGCCTTTAGCGCCTCCTTTTCCCTTTGATCACCTCTATTATGTGCAGCTGGCGCAGCCATTGATTCGTCAAAGTTCCCCTCTCAGTGGGACGCTTGAATTATTCATACAACGTCAGTGGCAATGCTGAAATGAAGACTGAAAGCCCTCATCTTCCTTCCACAACTCTTCAGTTTTCTCTCATCCACTCTCTCTCCTTTCTCTTCTCTTTCTCTCTCTCTCTCTCTTTCTGTCTATCTCTCTCTTCTATTTCTTCTTTGTGATCTAGGAATCCCCTGTCCTTCTCTGTCTGAAATCCTTCAAAGCAGAATTATGGCGTTGGCCGTCGCACGGCGCCACTGGTTTAACTTTTTTTGCATGACAATAGACGCTGCCCGAGATGAGATGGAAGTCGTCGCTGGAGTCGACCGAGAAAGGGCTTCCGGGCGCCGTGAAAGGAGCCTGGCAATTAAAACATGTCACGTTGCCGCCCTGGATGCTGGTGTGAGTGAAAATGAGCGTGCCTCGTAGGGCGTTTTCTTTAGTCCTTCGTTTGACCTACAAAAGGTATTCGACATTTCGCTCTCCTCCTAATGACACATAACTAGTCACATAAAACAAAGGTTGAATGCAATATAGGGTAATTGCAAGTAAACACTAATTGGGCTACAAGGCCAATGGGATGTGATCTTTTAGTCTTATTAAAGCGACTGCAACTGCAGAAGAGTTCAAGCGTTATATTTTTCTCTTAATGTCTTCTTCTCTTTTAATTTAGCCAACAAAAGTCATTTATTCGAAAGTAAAGAAGCCTCGCAACATTCCTCTCATGGAATTACAGAAGTTGCAAAGCCAAGGTGAGAACTATGTTGTTGTTTTTTTTAATCGCAATATTAACATTCCTTCTCCCCTCCCCTCCCCCTCCCTCTCTCCCTGTTTCTCCCGTTTCACTCCTTGTTTTGATCGTTCCTCCAACTCCACAACCCCCACTACTCAGATCTTTCTCCTCCTTCTCCGTTTGCCTTGAACATTTTCACCACAACATCTGCATTCCCGTAAAACTCCTTCTCTTTGCCGCTAACAAGGAACGGGTGAGATTTTGCTGTCGGACTCGAAATGAATGAGGGCCTGACTTTGCTTCTGCTAAAAGAGACGTTTTGCGGCGCACATGGTTTACCAAAGGCACGATCGTCACGCACAACCAGATTTCGCTCCTTCTTGCTCTCATTATTATGACGTCACGCCTTCTCCGTCTTTTCTTTACTTCTTAATGATGTTACTTGTAAAAGCTTGCAATGTTTTTTTAGGCTTTAATGTGCTTTTGCCTGCCTCGTTTAAAAGTTAAGCTTCCACCCATTTACAGCTTCTTAAATTTTCTAAAGCCATTCTGTAGACTCAGTCTGTCACTTTTAAGTTTTTAGCTTTTTTTTTTTTTAATATTATTAAAAGTGAATAAAGTTTCTTGCTTTGCTCTTTTTTAATGGCGATTCTTTTTAAAGTTTGTGAATAGCTGTTCCATTTATTCCGCATTCAAGCAACTATTTTTATTATAATTAATTTTCGAGAACTTAATTTCAGTTTGGATTACAATTAGGCTAGTTTGGAATTACATTTCTACAGAAGAAAAAGCTCGACCTGCAGTATCTTGAAATGAGAAAAGTTCCCAGTTATCAATGTAGTTGTCATTCTCCTCCTATTCTCTTAATTCCATAAATCTTTAAAATCAAAGTCGTATCTCACCATAAACCACCGTTGTCTGAAGTTCGATCAATCTAACTTTCATTTTCTCTGCGCCTGACATATTTCACTTTCCAATTGACATTAATAACTTTCTGGTCTTGGCAAGACCTAGTAATTTCAAGTACTCTTTGTTTATTTGAAGAACGTCTATTTACGGATTACGATGAAATACAAGGTTTGGTCGCAGGAAACCTAAAGAAAATAAACTTTTTATTTTTTTTATGTGATTCTTATAGCGAGGCGTTTTTAAGATGTTTTTGGCAAACATTTCCTGCTTTTGATCACCGCTTTCTTCTGCTTGGTTGTTGCAATTTTATCGCAAGCAATACCAATTATGTAGACTCTATGAGACTGGGATAATTCTGAAATTTGTTGATGTTTCCGAAATTTGAATATTCCATATTAGTTGCAGCAAGTTTTCAAGTTTTCTATTTAATTTGTGGCCGATCTTTTATCTCCTTGTGAAACTTTATTAATGTTAGTAATTGATTTTCCGGGTTCGCAGTTTTCTCATGTTCAGAAAGTTAGAAAATGCAACCTACCGGCAGACAAACAAACTCTTTAATAAAGAAGCTTTGCAACAGATATTAAAAGTACGACTGAAAACAAGCAACTATGTGTGTCTCCCCTCTTTCCAAATATGTATTTTAAAATCCAGGATGTATCAAGAAGAATAGTGGGATTTTAAACTGTTGTAGCTTGGAAAGTTTTGAACGTACAGTGAAGATATGATGTGAATTAAAGAGAGAGTTGTCAAGTTTTCAATGTTTGCATCAAGAGGTTCGCAGCTTCCTCAACACAACTCTCCCTCATCTTTGGATTGGCCGTCAAGGACAAGACGATTTGGATTTTTTAACATGCACCCCTGAGTCTCCAGGCCTGACCCCATGCGATTTCGCTTTTATGGGGATACGTCTGATAATGTATTTGAACCCCTACTACCTGCAAATATCAACGAACAGAATAATCGGATTATCACCTCCGACTACTGTTTCTCCTGATATGATACAGCGAGTTTGGCTAGAGTTTGAATATAGGTGTGATATCGTAGTATTATTTCTTATAGTCATTTACAGTAGTATAGCAGTAGAATTACTTCTAATAGGTATGTGCAATACAACCATTACTAATCAACCAAATAGTGCTCTTTAAAGAGCTATAATTATTCACGTAGTCTAAGTTTGATGTATATAAATTTTGTATATATAGATTTTGAGTGTATTAATTTAGAACGACGTCATGATAATAAATTTTAATTTACCCAATTGTTTAATGATACTTAGGGAAATGATTGCGACTAGAAGCCACGAAATAATAAAAGCCAACATTGCAGCAGAGGGCTCTGATGCTCGCTTGAAGAGTTAATTCTTGCAAACTTCGCGAATCTGTAAAGCTTAGTTAGCGTTTGGTTAGATTGGATTAGGTTAGGTTTAAAATTAGCATTTGGAAATAAAAGCTTTGGCGTGCTGGATTTATATTTCTAATTATTGTAGTTTATAAAGATTCATTATAATAAAACTTTTTACGACTTCCTAGAGGACTTCCTAGTGGATTAGAGACTATCCTAATATAGTCAGAATGCCTTTGAAGGAATATTGTTATTATGAGGTTTAGCTTTTTTGAAGGAATTAGCCTTTATAATGCATTACAGTAAATTCGAAAATTCTGTTTCCTTTTCTATAACCAGTATTTCATTCGTTTAAGAATTTTTCTAGGAAATCTATCTCGCTTGAGTTCCCAATTGTTACTTTCCACCTTTCTGTTGCTTGTTAAAATACGTATGACATGGTTATAATGTTCAATTCATTTACGTACATACACCCTTGTGCAAATTAATTGAAACAAACAATGAATTTATTAGTTTATTGTTATAAAAGTCAAATAAATCTGCACAAAAATTCACATATACAGGGTGTTGCAGAAAACTACACGGCAGTATAACGGGAAGCCTATCCGTTAGATTGCAGGGGCCGGCTCGACATCAAATGATAATTGGGTAATTTTATCAAAAACATGGCAGTTTTGACGTTCACCCCCTTCCCCGACTGTGGAAATTTCATCTCCCTCCATTCTGCCAATCGACCGAGCCGGCCCCTGCAATCGAGCGGGTAGGCTTCCCGTTATACTACCCTGTAGTTATCTGCAACACCCTGTACATAAAAATTGGCAAGAGCCAAAACAAGCGTTTTAATATAACATGACATCCATACAAGTAAGGTATCGCTATGTACCGGCAACATTTGACAATAATGTGTTCTACAAAATCATTTCTTGATCTTCTCTCCTTGTTTTTGCAAGCACTCCTGCAATCTGCTGGGCATGCCATCGAAAAAAGACTCCCAACAGATCAAACGACATATCGTCCCACATTTCTTCTACCAGACGTCTCCAGTCATTGAAATCTGTTGGGCCATGTTTGGCAAGAGCACATTTATTAAATCCGAGAATGGTGAACGGCCAACTGTGCAATACGGCGTCGATCATTAGCCTCTAGTATCTTGGGTCTACCTGATCCAGCCTTGCGTTCGATGTCTTCTCTTGAATCCAATTTCTTCATTATTCGGTAACATGTTCTCAAAGGTATACCTGATCTTTCACTGGCCTCCTGTTTATTTCTAATGCCACTTTTCCAAAGAACTCGCAGTGTGTTTCTATTCTGCTGCTCCATTGCTCATATTATCCGTAAATTAACTATGCAACAACCTTTGCGTTACTTATATGGCTTCAATGCGATATACTTGAACCCTTTTACCGATTTTGCATGTTGTAAAGTCATTATTTTACATGCACTTTAACATTATGTAAATACTGCAGTTTTGCCAATTTTTATGCTCCCTACTTTACATTAGTAAAGGATATGACGTCTTCTATTTTTTAGCAGTATTTGAACACGGTCTACTAGTTTCGAACAGACACTATTGATTTTAGAATTCCTGTATCACACATTAATCAGCGCCTGAATGAGCTTTCCATATAGTCGTACAGTCCACTTCATGGAGACGAATTTTGTACATAGTCCACAGATTCTCAATGGGATTTACGTCTAGAGAATTTTCTGGCCAATCTGTCATGGATTTGATGTGTTACAGAGGGCTACGTCCTGAAAGCGCGTGAAATGATGCTATTACATTCGTATTGTTGTTTCATTCGAAAGAATTAAATGTCATGAATAAATGTCTTCGAAAACATGCTTTGTTTCAGTTAACTGGCACAAGGGTATAGAAGAACATAATTTTGGGGCGGCGATAAGTTTTTCTTCATTTTAACCGACTTATTAACAAATAATATAAACTTTTTCCTATTTTCTCGACATTGAGCTACTATCTTCGGTTTTTTTTAAGATCTAAGACTGATTTCGAAGT
Source organism: Rhysida immarginata (assembly GCA_023313115.1). Classification (NCBI taxonomy): domain Eukaryota; kingdom Metazoa; phylum Arthropoda; class Chilopoda; order Scolopendromorpha; family Scolopendridae; genus Rhysida; species Rhysida immarginata. Next base: position 5,603,959 of record JAHWFO010017593.1, read on the forward strand.
GTAGTTTTTTCAGTTTCTATAAAAGATTCCCTATTCTTAATCAGTGTTCTAATACGTGTAGTTGCCGACTTCATTAGTTTTCTTCCCGTCGACTTTAACAAGTGAAATCGTAAAGCTATTCCAAGTGTTATGAGTTCAAGTGTACTTCATGAATTGCAAGCTGCTTTTCCACAGAGTTTATTTTTTTTAACAGATACATAGTTAAACTTTTCATTCTTCTGAGCCAATTTTCGCTGAATGTTTTAAAGTTTTACTGCAAATTGCACTGTATGAAGTTCGTTTTAGTTCTCCGTACTTTAAAATTGTTTATAATATTATAATATTAAAATTATAATGCAATATTATAGTTATTTTATATTTGGTTCTCTTTAATAGCTCTTGCTGCAGAAGTATGTTAATGTATTAATATAATTGCGCTTTTAAAATGAAGCACCATTAGAGACACGTTCGTTGCATTCATTTCTTTTCTTCATTTTAACAACAACCTTCAGTTTGATGATGTTGTTAACTATTTTGAAATTGCCTCGGTTTTTTGTGCAGTGGTTGTTACTTTTTAATTAAAGAATTCCTCGTGACACCTGTTTTCGTTTCAGGCAAAAATGAATTTTCCCTCAGTTCTCCGGGGTATATTTAAATTCATCAGGAAAGGTTTGATGGGATTTCTTCTCTTTACTTAATTTTTCTTCTTTTTTTTCCGCCAGGTGTTAGTTACGAAAGACGAGCTCCATTCGATGAGAAGAAAAATTTTTCCCCGACGACCCCTGACCTACCGATGACGCCGTGCGATGTCGTTGGGATGCAGCCTTACTCAGATAATCCTTTAGTGCCTACGGCGCCTCCAGCCGAATACGACTGTGCCAACTCAGTCTACAAAGGGGAAAGCTATGGAAGCACCAACAGTCCTCTGCCGGTGGAGCACAGCTCGCGAAACAAACCCATGCAGAGGGGTGAGTCATAAAAGAGTAAAACCTTCCCTCCTAATACTTCTATTTATTTCAGAAAAGGAATAGGAAAAATTGTAATTGATTATTTTCTTAAAATAAGTCTTTCCTACGCACAAATGTATATGACTATGAAATGACGGAATATGCGAAATGATTTCTCTATTTCCCCGTTTTTATTGAATTTATCATTTTTTTTCTTTTCGAAATTTTTTTTTAAATGTTTAAAATTTTAATTCATAAAATTTGCCTAATCGTCAATTTTTACTTACCCTGAAAAAGAAATTTTGTTAAATTAATGGACAAATCTAATTTATCGCAATGTGGTATTTAACTGACGCTTTATAAAAATACACTTTGTGATTTTAAGGATCCTTAACTTTAGAATTTACAGAATCTGCCAAGAAACGCATGCACACTTGAACATATACTGTACAGGGTGTCCCAAAGTAATGTATACACTCTTTGCAATGAAATGAGACAGAAATATATAAGGTTTGTTGTACTTTATTCCTTAAACTTCCTCCCTGTCGTCACACTTGTGCAGGAACTACTCAAAAAATTGCAGTAGCCTATCTGAGTCGTCCTCATTTAGTGCGCGGAATGTAAAGTTTCCATTTTTGACCTCGCAAAATTCGATGAACACTGGATTTGGCGATACCAATTTCACGAGAACATTGCCTCACTGACTTCTTTGGGGATCGCCCAAAAACCTCCATGACGACATCAACACTCTCGTTATCAGTGGAACTTCTCTTTCTTCCGCACCATCCTTTCAACACATCATTCACCGTTTCTTCGGCTTCAAACTTGTCTCGAAGTTTTGTTATTGTTATCTTTGTTGGCGGTGGTGGTGTACCAAATTCAACCCTCCAACGTTGTTGAACCTCAACAACATTCTCCGCTTTCCAATAACACCTCCCTATCCACTTACGTTCATCGAATGAAAGTCTCATTGCCATTTTGGTTTATAAACAAATGAACAACAATGAACGTGTTGCTATGCTTTTCCAGTGCAATCATGAACGATCATACACAACAACAAACCTTATATTTCTATCTCATTTCGTTGTTAAGCTATAACGTTTCAAAGAGTGTATACATCAATTTGGGACATTCTGTACCGTATTACCCATGAACGGTTTATCTGCTATACATGGACTTTATGAAAACGATTAATTTTTCTTTCAATAAGACGGCGCAACATCACATTATTACGCACATGCGAGCTTACCTAGATGAGAATTTGCAAGAACACTGGAAATGGCGTAAGGTGCAATTGAGTTCCCCGAAAGTTTTCCTGATTTAACATTTTTAGACTTTAATCAAAGGGGGGGGGGGTGCTCTAAAGGATAATTCTTATACTAGCAGCCCCTCTTATACTGTAAATTGAAACTGCATATGCAGCAATCTTACTGGACACTTAGCTAATGTTGCCCAAGCCGCGATTCGCCGTAATAATAAGTGTCTGGAAGTTAATGGCAATTACTTTTGGAACCTTTAATACAGGTCAGAGTTAAGTTTTAATTCATCCCGTGTAGTCTGACTAAGTTTGGTATTAAAATATTTATACGCGTTTTTCTTTTGTTTATTATAAATGTTGTATATGTTGTATACTGTACTTCTTGGGAATTTTTAAAACTTTCTGATTTTTTTTAAAAATGTGCCCGAACCTCTCTCCCGCTAGAAATACACTATATGATCAAAATATCCGGACACCCTCTCACAGATCATCGATTGGCCCAATGTCACATGATAATGACTTGCACATCATTTAAATAGCTTCCCACACCTTCAGACACAACTCTGCTTGGACATTGGCAAGAATGGGTCGTTCGGCAGAGCTCAGTGAGTTCCAACGTGGAACCATCGTTGGATGTCACCTATGCGGCAAGCCCGTGCGTGACATTTCCAGCCTTCTTCAGTACCCAAGTCAACAGTAGGCGATGTCATTATGAAATGGAAGACCCGGGGATCAATAACAGTTCAACAACGAACCGGTAGACCCAAGAAACTAACGGACAGAGACCGTCGAGTGCTTCGTCGTGTCACCCGCAGCAACCGGAAGTCCTCGGCGGAAAAAATTGCCACAGAGTTTCGAAACGCCTCTGCAAATGATACCAGTACCATGACAATTCGTCGGGAACTGCACACGATGGGATTCCATGGCCGTGCTGCTGCCCACAAGCCCCACATCAGCAGGGTCAACGCCAAGCGACGTCTGGAGTGGTGCAAAGCCCACAGAAACTGGACAATGGACCAATGGAAACGTGTAATGTGAAAAGACGAATCTCGCTACACACTCTGGCAATCCGATGGACGAGTTTGGGTTTGGCGCATACCTGGAGAACGCTTCTTACCTGAGTGCACAGAGCCCACAGTCAAGTTCGGAGGAGGAGGAGTCACTGTGTGGGGCTCATTTTCATGGTACGGACTGGGCCAGCTCGTTCCTGTGCAAGGAATCATGAGCTCCGACCGTTATCTGAATGTTTTGGACAACTGTGCACTTCCAACGTTGTGGCAATTTTTCGGAAACGGGCCATTTCTCTACCAACACGACAATGCTCCGTGCCACAAAGCGAGGCGTGTACAGCAGTGGTTTGCGGACTCAGGGGTCGAAGAAATGGGTTGGCCGGCACAAAGTCCCGACCTCAATCCTATAGAGAGTCTGTGGGATGAATTGGAAAGACGCTTGCGGGCCAGATCACATCGGCCAATTTCTGTACCTGAACTGATTCTCGCTCTTCGGGAGGAATGGAGGAACATTCCGGAAAGTACCTACCAACATTTGGTGGAAAGTCTTCCCCGAAGGGTGGAAGCTGTGATTCGGGCAAAGGGATGTGCAACGCCCTATTGATTTCCATGAAATCGTGGCTAGAGCGCAAACGTGCATGTGTCCGGATATTTGTGATCATATAGTGTATGTGATTTCTAGAGTGCAAATGATCTTAATCCATTGACACTCCACCCAATATCTTCCAAATTATTTAATAAAATAAAGAACGAAATTTTGACAGAACAATATGAAGGAACATCACTTCTTTCCGTATATTTAAGAAATTTCTTGACTTTTTAAACATAACTGGATCGAAACATGAGAAAAGTAAATGCTCGTCAACAGATGTTTACGCAAATAATAAAATTTATTTTTTTTTGACTCAAAGCATTTTCTTGGGAGAAGAAACATAAAAACATAAGGCACTGCAGTCATATTAAAAGTTCTTTATTTGAACAAATTTTTTTTATCCCCCCACCCTTTTTGGTTTTTTAAGTAGTGTCTATAACATTTTCCCCAGATATTGTTTTTATATAAATTTACCTAATACTTTTCTTTTGGTCCGTTTCAGTTCCCGATCTGCTTCATCATCGGCCGGACTCGAGTACTTCCAACGAGGTGTCGCCGAGTAGCGATCGTCAGAGCAGCTCCCGCGGCAACAGGTACAGGAGGGCCCCTGGATACAAAAGAACCCAACGACTTAGTGATCCTCGTAGAAGGTGTTGCCTCTCCTCCCCCTTTTACATTCTCCTTTGCACTCGGACTGCACCTGAAATTCAAGTCCTATTAACGACGCACAAAATAAGATATCCCATGTTTTTTAAAAGGAATTTCATTATTTTAATATTTTATTATGTTCTAATCACGTTTTTAAATTGGCGTGTTAAATAGCGAACTTATGTCTCTTATGTAGCATATAAGTTGAAATACAGGGTGATTCACTAAATAATTAATCCAAATATAGAATACAAGGGAATGAGATATATAAGTGGAATCAACTTTGATAACGTCAAGTTTTAGGAAAACCCGCTGTGCCACCATCTATGGCGCTCGTGCTGCTGAAGAATTGCAGGAGATTACGGGTTAAATGTTCTCGATGAATTCTGTAACACATCACCTTACAAAAATCTTAAGAGCCCTTCTAAAGTTTTCAGTCTCATTTTCGTATACCTTGTTTCACCAACGCAAAGCCACAAAAATAAGAAACTGAAGTGAAGGGGATTGTTGCAAATTTTGATATTATGTTGTTTTGGCTCGTTATAGTTCACCGTGAACTTGGCTGTGACGATTTTTTCATGTGAATGCAGACGTCCGTACCCTCCGATCCATACTGCCTTGAGGTCCATAATATTCCCCTGGATGTATGCGGTGTTAATTTTGAACCACGAAGGCAATGTCCAACCACAACTTGAAGGCTTTTCCAAACTTTTCTTTGCATTGATGATTGAACTGTGACCTTCATTTAAGATGACGACTTACTGCTATTCTCATCTGCAAGATGAATTTCTTACGAACTGTTAGCTTTGGTATTCTGGACGAATTTGACGGAGGACTTGTATCCTTGAGTAAGCCAGGAATAAAAGGCAAAACCGGTCGGAATTCTGTGTGATTTCTTTCCCGCTATGTACTTCAAGGACTCCAACTTCATCAAGAAGGTCAGTACAAGGAACTCTGCATTTCATAACGTTTTTGGTATTCTGCCTTCCATAAGTTTTGAAAGTCAAGCGGTGACTATGAGACTTATGACGTTTTGGCCGTCCTAAATCTTTATGTATAATGTGTCCGACATTTCCTTAATATGCTCTTTTCCTTCTTGCAAGGATTCTTCATAGACCCGCTGTTCGTAGTGGTTGAGGTCTGTTTTGCGTCCGATTTTTCGGACTACCTAATTCTCAAAGAGAAGAACGCTTACACTTTTGATAATCATGCCACCAACTATCAGCGCATTTCTGTATAATCACATTGTAACATGTGAAGTACTGTGAACACAATAGTGACGGTAAGAAAAGGGCCCGAGATAGAAAGCATTTACGTTCTTCAATGTGGATTTTTGTTTTCCTTTTGTATCTTTATTATCTTACACTGTAGCTCTTTTGTGTATCGTAAATAAAAACTATTGACAAACACTGTCGAAAAATCTCCATTGTAACTATAGAGCAGACAAACTGAAATGCGACAGGTAAAGGTTATCAGCACGTGGACTGTTACTTTTTATAAAAGAAGGGGAGTTCATAGAAGTCGTCTCCGCTTATCTGCCTCAACGCTATCTGTGTTTCCCTATAACGTAGTGTGATATTAATGTAGAAATATGCGCTGTGCTTTGATTGGTAACTTATGAAAATTGGTATCTTAATTCGTATGAAAATAGTTAAGTTTGATTTATCACTTACTAAAACTGTAAATTGTCTGGGTTATCTTCTTAGTGAATCGCCCTGTATAACTGCAGCATTATACAGAATTGTTTTAGTTGCTTTTTTCAATGGGGATATGATAGAAAACATTTTTCTTTAATATTTTTTTTAAATATTTAACGACAGCAGCCGATTTGTTGAAAAAATTCCAGTATGGTCCCCTATTTTCCATCCACGGAATAATGAAAATTTAAAGAAGTCATATCGAAAATTGTCACTTTAAAGCATTGTGAAAAACGACCTCTTTCTTTCAAATATTGGACCATATTGAATTTTTCTTTTATTGACGCATTGATTTTTCCCTTAAGATGAAAACAAGTTCTGTCCTCTTAGCTTTCTACGTTATCGGAAATGCATAGATTGTATTTAACGCAAATGTTTTCCGAGCCATAAGCCCCCTTTGAAAAATTCGATCTGACCAGACAAGCAAACTGTTTGCGTATTGCATCTTCCTTAACATCAATGATACGCAATGCAAACATTCATTTTCATCATCTGCAGAGGCAATATTTTAACCCGCCTCTTCTTTTTTTTTCTTTCTTACAACTTTCTCGTTTTTTTTCTTTCCTTGGCTCGTTGGACATCGAATCGAAAGGGAACGCTTGGTATATTCTTCAAGTTTTCCTTCTTTTTCCCCCTTCTTCCACTCTTCCCTCTCCTCATGCAAATAAGACATCGGGGAAAGTAGTCTCGAAAGCTCAGACTAATGTGTTTACGAAGGCAGTGACAGAAGATGAGAAGTGAGTAGACAGCATGTGAAATGAGAGCCACGCAGATTTGCAGTGATTTTCTCCAACGTCAATCGGAAACAAATGCAAAAGGGAAAAAGGGGGGAGGAAGGAGGAGGAAAGGAGAGCCATTTGCTCCACTGACGTCGATTCTATCTTTCTGTCTTTTTCTTCTACGCATGCGTCTCTCAATTTCTTTTTCTACTAGCAGATACTCATTTGTTTCTTGTAGCGCATCCTGTATTCCTCAAAGAGGAATTTGGTACTTAATACAGATGGAAAAAGGAAAATCTAATGAAGGAACATTGAATCATAATGAAAGAGAAAGAATATTGGAGTTTGTGAAGTAATTGGTTGCTAGTTTTTTGAAAAAAAAACTTTTCCTTTATATAGCGTTATGTAAAACGTTAACTATGGAAAAAAACTATCACTTATTTTTTGGCTTATTTGCATATTCCCACTCGCATAAAATATTTTGGTAAATTTATTATGTAAAAGAATTTCAAATTTACGCGTACTTTTATAAGCACATATATTATAATGTGATAAATATTGTATATAAATGATAGTATCTATTAACATAATTAATGTGTAAATTCACTGAGCTTATTTACTTTATGATATACGAAAAATGCTTTAGCAACTTGATAGCTACCGAACCGCAAGATTCATTACAGAAGTATATATACAAAACATAGACATGTATTATTTCGCTCTTGAATATAAGTTATAAATTATGCAACCATGTATTCATGTTGCATAAAAAGGTAACAGAAGCATAAAGTTGCATAAAGGAATCGTAATAAAGCTTTTCGCGACTATGTTTGGTTTATTAGTGTTCTTGTAAGAAAAGAATTATAGTCGATTAAGAGAATTTCATAAAATTATTTTGTATTTACAATCTGGGTTTTAAATGCGTTATTCTGCGTGGCAGGACTAATTTTAATGCTTTATTGCTGAATACCATATAAATAGGAAAAATAAATAACGAAGGTAGAAAAGTTAATTCTTTAAAAGGCCAGTTTTGAAAATTTGCTTGTTTGGACGGAAACGACGCGGTAACACTTCTGTATAAAAAAAAAACATCTGGCCTTTTAATCGCCCATTTCATTTTGATTAATTTTTATTAATTCAGAGTACGATATCAAAGCCCATTAAAAATCAGAACAAGTAAATAAATTTTGATGAACTTCTAATTAATTTCCTCACACCATATTTACAGAAGACGAGCGTTCTCTGACAAAAAGTTGGAAACCGTATAATTCCATCTTGTTAGAGAAAAATTAAATTTGCCGAGTCGGAAATGTCAAATGCGATTTAGTTAAAGTGTAAACACGAATGAAGAGCGCGTTTTTGGAATTTACATTCATGTTTAAACTTTGGCCTTTTCAACATGGTTTAAATTGTTCTAGACAACATTGCTTACTTTCTGTTCGTTTTCATGCTCTTAAAAAATGAGAGATAAGAATATTAAAAATTCTGTCTATAAAAGAAAATCTGTTGATTTTAAAATAAATAAGACAGGATATTTTACATGTTTCGCTTAAAGTGATTTATTCCACTCTGATGTACATGTTTATTAAATTTTAAATTTTAATCTTAAGATATGGTTTTGAAAATTATATTAAGTAAGACGATAAGCGTATGCACATCGGATTTCCATTTTGTTCACATAAATATTTAAGTAACTGAAAGGTCATCATTGCTTAAATAGATAGTCCTTTTCGTGATAATATTTCCAAAAAAATATAATATCCTCTTAAATGTGAATCTACATTGTAAAACTTTTTACTATCTGTTTAGTTTTTATTAACAGATAGCAATTATTTCCATAATAATAATAATGTCATTCTTTAAGCTCATCTGATTATTATCATGATATTGCCAGCACATGCAAATCCTCCATTAGCAAGACCAATTATCTGCAAATGTTTGCTTATTTTCTCGAAAAGACTAAAAAAATAATCACTGTGCTGCAACTGAAAAGATTATATCGATTTTTTTTTTTGAGATTAAGTTTCCTTCCTCTACTTTGTCTTTGTTTTTGGTTCACGTAATTCTCGAAATGATTTTGTATTTCTTGTTCTTTTTCCTCTTATCTTTTTAAGTCGTTGTTCGAGTCCCGAAAGTACACCGGAAGAGTTGGGTCTAAGCGGTTATTCCCGCTCCCCAAGGAACTCTAGTGCCTTTTCTGGTGGACATCAAGAGATATCCGGGAGAGATGACGAACAAAACAAATCTGGTCAGTCATGAAACAACTTTCATTATTTTTTAAAAAGGGCTTAACGTTTTTAGCTTAGACTGATATTAAATGAATGAAAAAATTTTTTTATATGAGTTGCCCAGTTATATATTAAAAGTAATTTTTCAAGCGTAAATATTGGTGTAAATTTTCAAAAATTTGTGGAATTTACTGTTAATGTTCTAAGAGTGCAATACATTTAAATGCCTGCGAAATGAATGGCTTTCCCGGCTTAGTGGCAGCGAACCTTTGCTTCTCCGCGAACATTCCTGCGTTGTAGTCAAGCTGCACCGAAATTCACATTGCACTTTGAAACAAATGTTCACTTTTTTAATAATATATGCGAATTTACGTTGGCGTGAGAAAGCTTAATAATTTGCGAGCTAGAAAAGCAATTCTCTAAATGTGGATAATTAATTTTGCTAAGTTAATGTCGGGCATTTTTAATATTAAAGTTGCTCTTATTTTAAATTACTGATTATCGTTCTTTACTTCTTTTTAAAGTAGAACAAGCATGACTTGCCTAATATTTTTGTGACTTAAATAGAAAAGTTTTTAAAAAAGTTTCTTCTTTACAGACTCTGAGAAAAAACGACTCGAAGCAACAACGCTGGCCGCGGCCGAAGAAGAACTCATTGCGCTTCTGAAACGGTAATCTTATACAATTTTGATACACGTTTTTTATGGTAATTTTAGCTGCGTTTTAAATTGTTTTATTGCTGTTAATTTAAAATAAGATTACTGATAATGCTATAAATCGTCTTATTGAGATTAAGGATGTTGTATTAAGGGGAAAGTTTTTTAACATTATCAGTGATCATATTTAAACCTATGTAGAAAAGAATGCGCTTCAATGTTGCATTCAACACTAGATGAAGGTTTAAATAAATTTTTTATTATTATTATTATTATTATTATTATTATTATTATTATTATTATTACAGTCGAACCCCGTTAACGGGAGACCGATCAAAATCTGCGAGAATGAAAAATTGTTCTCCATTCGCTGAAAACGTCAAGTGTTGTGTTATGAAATAAGCTTGAGACATGCGCATATTTTTATTTATTTATTTCTGGAAGAGAACTCGGTTATTGAAGATTGTTTCCATAATTGTACCCTTAAAGGTAAACTCTACGGAAAAAAAATCGACGTTATTTTTTTTGCATCATAACATTAATCCAAGTTAATAGAGAATATATCATCCAAAATTTTTCAATTTTTCCTAATATTTTATTAAGAAAAATGCCTCGGAAAATTGAAAAAAGGCGTGGGATCTTCCATCCCTTCTCCAGAGAACACGGCGGAACAAGGAGTCCTTTCCTGCCGTGAGAACCACGGGGAATTTCGTCGCCGAGATTCTAGCCGCTTAAAACGATTCTACCATATTGTAAGAATTTGCTAACCTGTTTTATGTCGGTATGCCTTCAATTTGTTCTCTGTTTGGATGTGTAAATAGACAGTTGGGTTGAAATTTCACGTTTCATAGATTTCCGCAATCAGAATCGATTGTAAAACAGTGGATTAAAGTTTTTGACAGCGAGGGAACTGGTATCCAACTCCAAACAGCATCGTGTGCTCATTTCGAAGCGTCTTGCTTTGTCTACGCATCCGCCGTTTTAAATTCATTATCAATTCAAACAAGAAATTCGCTGAAACTATATCACGTATAAGGTGGAACTAGATGCTCTTCCAACTCTAAACGGGACTGGGGTTCTTCAAGAACAACGATCGCAACAGTATGTGCTGAACGCCGAAGGAATGAAGTAGGCCTATCTGCTGTGTAGGGCACACGCCGACGCGGCAAACAGAAGATCCCGTTTCACGGTTTAATGCATAGGGCTGTATATCACAGTAGTTGCAGTAGCATTTAATTCTGCTAACGGCCCTTGTATATCGCTGTCACTGTTATCAAAATCGCAGTCGTCACTATCGGTCTTGTTTCATATTCATAGGCCATTGCGCAAGAATGTATTCCTTATTCTGTGGTCCATTGCGATGCCCAACTGACAACTAACCGATAATGTCCAATGTGTGACGTCACGAATTCGAAACTCCTTCGCACTTCTCGGCAACTTGTAACGTAACAGTAGCCGAAACATGGCGCCAGTGTCGATCGCAGGGAGAGGGAAAAAATGATAGTTTTTTTTATAAATTTTATCAATTTTGAGTTCGAATTGAAAATTTTTATACATGCTACGTTGTTATTGAGACCTTCATTTTTCATTTTAAACAAAGTTGTTTTGGGTGTGGAGTTTACTTTTAAAGTACTATGGAACTGTAAAAGTTCAGGTGGACATTATCACCGTAAAGAATGAATGACCGAATCTCGTCTAAAATCGACAACATATCAGAAATTGCGGTTTTCAATTCGCGGCAATGGAAAAATACGTGCCTTTTATTTACGTCCAATAGAACCAATCAGAATTTCCAGAGCATCATCGAATAACGCATGACTAATTAAAATTTTACAATAAACATTCCAAATAGTTTAACATTCCTAGAATGAATTTCTTAATTTATTATTATTACTAACTTTGCATCCCAAACTAGAATAGGGAAATTCTGAGATCACGCACTTCCTTCGGAAGGGAAGTAAAGCCGTTGGTCCCGTGTAGTCGTTTGCCAGCTTCACGTTAAAGAACACTTGCGAGGCAAAATTTGCGGCCCCTATAACGCCGTCCTGAAATGACCATGGCAGTTGAAAAGGACGTTAATACCAAACAAACCAAACTAGAATATATCACCATAGAGGTTAATTTTTATAATGCTTTCGTAGTATTTCATGTACATGTTGTTTATGATTAGAACAGCATTTAATCGGACAGTTCAACATTCCATCTTTTTTATTTCAGACAAAAATATGTATTATCCGATTTTGGAGGGGAAAAAAGCGCGTATTAACAGGTTATATTTACATGAAATAATTTTCAATGGGACGGTACTAAGGAAAAACACGTATTAAGCGGGAACATATTAAATACATATTAAAGGGGTTCGACTGTATTATTATTAGTTCTCGTATTTAGTATTACCTAACTAAGCTGTGTATAATATGCAACCAAAATAAATGACAGAATGACAGATTAACCCCCAAATTCAATAGTAATTGTGTCGAGAAATAAATATTGCTATTACGTGACTGGACCCGCAACACTTCCGGAAAGCACTCGTGTTGTTTACAATAGCATGGGAAAACAGTAGATTTGCTAGCCCTTACCTGCCGAAGTTATTTATTTCGGATTTACCACGATCACCGCAATGTCTTACATGTAAATGTTAATTATTAATGTTGTACTTCCTTCTTATATTAACCATTCCTTCCCTTTTATTAACAATGTCTTACAGCTATTTTTTAAAACTGGAAAGGAATTTTTGAGTGTGATAATGTGGTGCTTTCCTTTCAAACTTCGTCAATGAAATGTCGCTGGACAGTGATTATAGATTTTTTTTTTATTTTAAATTCCGTCAGTTTTTCCCTGAATGGTGCCGTCATTTTGAATAATTTGTATTTGAAAGGTTTTCTATTTGCTGGATAAAAAGTCGGAGGTTCTGTTATTTAATTTGGTGATTTATTAAATATAGTCTTAGTGAAGTAGTTTTCTATTTGACTATCCTGTATTATCATTAATTGTGCTATGATACCATGTAGAAACATTGAACATTTTCTCTCAAAATATCTTCATCTATTCTTGTTATGCTTTCCACTTTAATTGCCCACAGCTTATTTTCTATTCTATAGTTTTAAAGAATAAAATGTTTGTTTAGTATGTTAGTAGTCTTTTTTTTTTTCTATCTGTGCCTTCGCTTAGTGTGCTTTGTAAGCGCTTTCCCTTTAACACCCTTGACTCCCTTATCGAGCATGAGCTTTTGTATTGGTACATTAGCCGTGTTGCTTGGCTTCCTTCTCTCCACGCTTTAGTAATTGTGAGTTATTCCCATTTGAAGTTATTAAGCTGACGTTCCGAACCTTCTTTCAGGGGCTCAGTGAGCAAGGCTGCCACCCAATATCGCCCTTCTAAGACAGATTTCACGGTGCGAGTCTAGTCGATTTGCCCTTTAGCGGCTCTCTTTTATCACCGCGAGCGTCAGCAGTCACGGTGCCGAACCTTTTGCCGAACGAACCGGCCACTCTACTTCTGTCGACACTGCCGTCGGACGTCATCGAAAGCAGTACTTTATTATGAAGAGGAAAGAAACTACCGTTCACTTTGAAGCAACAAATTTGTGTCGAAATCGCAAGAATGGTGTGATCTTGTTTTGGAAGAGAACCTATCAAGCAAATACATCTACCTGACATACGAATTTGTAAAGGACATCTACCTTTGTAAAGGAGATCTGTGCATATTTTTTAAAAGAATATTAACAATTTAAGAGGAGATTGTTTTATAAAGATGACATTCAAATGAGTGAGTTGTGGGGAAAATTTTTTATTATTATTTTAATCATAAGCTCTTTTTTCGAACGGGGCTCAAAACTGAAGAAAAGTGTTGAGACGGATTTTATCTATATTTTAACTGAACCATCGAAGCTTAAAGAATAACTCTGACTTCAAGTGCCAATTTGTGAAATTGCTGCAAGAGTTTTTACAGTAAAAGAGATGATACTTAATGCAGTGCATGAATGAAACATTAGCGGGGAAGAGAAATTTTCATCCAGATTGAGTGATGAAAGACAATGACGATTACTGTCAAAGAATGATTTGTTTCTGTGCCAATGCTTGTGATCTACGTCCACCGAAGACTTTTCGCCATTGACTTAATTGAATTGGGATAGGCATGTCAAAATATAAATAATTCATTGAATTGAGTTTGTCGTTCACTCGTTATCATTTTAAAAAAAAATTTCAAATTTTTAAAGAGGGACAACGTTCCGATAATATTTGATTATAAATTCATAAGAGATTTAATAATTTTAAATTTATTTTAAAATGAGGGCTACAAATTTTCTATATTTTATACCAATGTACTTAACATCTAAGTACAAGTTATTAACTTGTGTAGTTCCTCATCGGCTTTTGCCTTTGAATTTTGAGGCAATACTTTTTTTATACTGAGCAAACTTTTTTGGAAAATATTTTGGTTCTCTGAGAGAGAAATTCTTCATGAATTATTAACTCGGGAGCGAAGACGGAGAAGATCGTTGTAGAGGCCAACCGACCGCTTCCGGAGTTTTGCCTCGTCCGGATAAACCGCTCCACTGCCGAAGAAATTTTTTTTTCTTTTCATCTCCTACCTCCTTTCTTTTATTTTTTTTTTTAAATTTCTTAAAAAAAACAATGGTAAACGAAAAATAAAAGTTCCTGTTAGTAGTTCATGCTGGGAATACTTTCAGTGTTATTGTTTGTTCAGAGAATTTTTTTTTTCTTTTCTCTTACTTTTATTTTTTTTTTTAAATTCGGCATATTAAAATGACTAGTGAACTATATTTTTCTGATGAATTTTCCGAAAACACAAACTCCGGACATAATATTGCAAAACCCTCATGTGTAAACACATATCAATGGTATTAAAAAAAAATAAGTAACGAAACGACAAGGTGTGTATGTGCATTGGCAAATACGGGTCATATGATGTGAACACGATAACTGAACTCTTCGCAAAAAGAAATGACGTTTGCTTTATTTATTTTTAACATGCGTACACAAGATTTCTCATAAATAAACGGACCATCTCTTAGAACCATGAAAAAATGGTGTAACAAAAGTGTTCTACATTGTGCATTGTTCAAACAAAATGACTTAATGGACCATCTGCAAAGTGGCATTGTACATCTATCCCAAGTGACGTCTCCGCCTGTTTTGCTTTCAATCTCTAAGGTTCAATAAAGTGATCATTTGATTATAACTTGTGTGGATTTGTTTTCATTTATTTTCCTTTTTAATCTATATTTTTCAATTTAAAATATTTAAAAGAGCTTTTTCAAAGTAATCCAAGTAATATTGTTATTTCAAACGTTCGACGAAATTAGTGTCCTGTAAATTAAGTTTTTTTATTTGTTAACCTTACTGTCCTTAATTAATATTGAATGATAATAGTTTAGGAGCAGTATTTATGCTTTTTTAAAAATTACCTCTGGAAGCATCACTGATTTTTTTGTCTTTGCGTAACTTCCACTAATAGTATATTTTCGAAACCTCTAATTGTAGTTGGGAGTTACCTTGCAATTATACATAGTGTATCAAAAGTCTTCATCCGATTTGCAAAATGCTCAGAATATATTCAAATTTCTCTCATAATTGCTGAAGCATGTCTGGTGTAACTTCATTTGATATCAACGTCTAATGCGGCTACTTCATTGGATACTAACGTCTGATGTGGCTTCAGTTCCGAAAAATCGTCGAAACTCACGCCGAATGATATTTAAGAACTCGCATTAAGGATCGCCATTTCGACATCAAGTGACGAGAGATCATTCAGTAGAGCTCGGGAGGCCTCTAGCGACAGTGAAACAAAACTTGACGATCCCCTCTTTCTAATGGAATGCAGATCGTTTGCCTACGATCTACGGCGATAGCATTTTGAAATCGGATGAAGAACTTTTCATACACCCTATATCAAAACTTCTTCATTAATGCTATTAACGTATTCAAAGGAATCTCATCACCTGTGATAACATCTCAAAGGGATCTCAAAATGATGGAAATCTTTTATTTCTTTGTTGAATCCTAGATGCATTTATCAATTTCTTGATATAAGTCATTTATTGCTGTTTCATTTTAAAATGTCAGTTATAAATAAAACTTATCGCTCGTATAAGCCTATGTATAATTGAGAAAGAGGTTTGGGTGTCAATGAAGAAGGCCCCGCCTTGCTTCATCTGGGTTTGTGATTAAGAAGGTGACGTTAATCAAATACAACCCATGATACATATATAATTATTTTAAACCAACGGTGCTATATGAACTCTTTTCAAAGAACGTTAAGGAAAAGAATGAAAGCTCTACTTGATTTAGTGTAAGTTTGTAGATCCTAGCGCCGCCACAGCCTGGCGGGAAAATGGTATGCAGAGAAGCTCTCGCCCATGTCAAAGAGGGCAGCAAATGCTTTGTTATACCTGCATTCATTGAAGTTTTTTTATTTAGTTTTAAAATGCTAAATTAAATTATTGGTCATTTATTTTCTCATTTATTTACTGACACGGTTTATTATATTGAAAGTATAATTATTTTATTCCATAACATTATTTTTTAATGAAATCTGGTAATTTTTTTAAATTCTGTAATTTTTAATATATTTTAGAAAGAAAGCAAATGTTTATTTTAACATGACTTTTATTCACTTACTTTTTTAAAAGTGATTTAAAAGCAGACACCACAAAATATTAGACCGTGGAAAAGATGAAAAAAAAAAATCAATTGCAGTCAATGCAAGCATTTTTTCAAGAAATTTTTTTTTTTTTTGGCTAAAAAACCTGCAACGCATGCAGCCGAATTTGTTTCAAATAAATTTGGATTTTCATTGTCTAGAGTTATTGGAACTGAGTCAAAAGAAGACTTTGCAACTGCTTCGAATTCAAGTTGGCAATAAAAGTTCATCATTATCCTTTTCACAGTTTCCTACTGACCAGGATAAAATAACATTTGTGGCCATATAAGTTAATTTGCTTGACAATTGTTTTACCCTTAGCAACACACGCGCAAGATATGTGATAAGCTGAGGCCGCGCTGAAATGCATTGTTATAGCAGCACAAACAATCAAAAAACGTATAAGGCCTGGGTCACACTAGCGTAAAACGCCACGTAAATACGCCGACGTAACGACGTCGCCAAGCGCGGCACCATGTTATTTACCGGAAGTGACATCACTGGCGTCGTTACGTTGGCGTATTTACGCGGCGTTTTACGCCAGTGTGACCCAAGCCTAAGGATAAGAAGTGAAGGCTGTGTTTATATCACGTGATAAAAGCTGCCCGATCATCAAACGGGGTCTTCTCTGCAACACACATTTCCCGCCAGACTTGGGCGGCGCCACTTACGTCTACGCGAGCCTTTCCTTCTTATCCTTATACGTTCTTTGCTCTTTTAACGTTAAGGAAATTCAGTAAAAATTTTTGCGGTTAATATGAGATAATGCCTTCCTATAAAGTGATGGAAATGCTAAAGCTATACTTCAAGATTATATAATTAAATATACAGGAGGATTACAAAGAACGTTAAGGAAAAGAATGAAAGCTCTACTTGATTTAGTGTAAGTTTGTAGATCCTAGCGCCGCCACAGCCTGGCGGGAAAGTGGTATGCAGAGAAGCTCTCGCTCATGTCAAAGAGGACAGCAAATGCTTTGCTATACCTGCATTCATTGAAGTTTTTTTTATTTAGTTTTAAAATGCTAAATTAAATTATTGTTCATTTATTTTCTCATTTATTTACTGACACGGTTTATTATATTGAAAGTATAATTATTTTATTCCATAACATTATTTCATAATTATATCTTGTAATTTTTTTTAAATTCTGTAATTTTTAATATATTTTAGAAAGAAAGCAAATGTTTATTTTAACATAACTTTTATTCACTTACTTTTTTAAAAGTGATTTAAAAGCAGACACCATAAAAAATCAGACCGTGGAAAAGATGTTGAACATAATTTTTTTAAAGAAAAATCATTAGATGATCACTGAGGGTTTAATAGTACGCCTTACCTCAGAATATTCTTTCCTATTTTTCATCATAATTTTTTTTATAAAAAAAAAAAAAAAAAAAAAATCAATTGCAGTCAACGCATTCATTTTTTTCAAAAAACCTGGAACATATGCAGCCGAATTTGTTTCAAATAAATTTGGATTTTCAGTGTCTAGAGTTACTTGATCTGAGTCAAAAGAAGACTTTGCAACTGCTTCGAGTTCATCATTATCCTTAAGCGACAAATACTGCATAATCACCTTTATGCAAGATGGATCACCACCGCATATTGTTGCGCCTATACAACGACTGTTCCGCTCAACATTTGGGACGAATCGTGTCGTCAGTCAATACTTTTCGCATGCATGGCCACCCAGATCGCCCGAACTAACGCCTTGACTAGGGGTGGCCTGGTTGTCTCGTCGATCGGCTCGCTGATCGATGGAGTTAAGCAACTTCAGGCGCCGCCAGCTGCTGGCTGGGTGACAACCAGTGGCTTGAGGACCACTGCTGGGTGGGACGGCTATTTGGGGCACAGCTGTTGGGGGACTTTAGTCTGACCCATTTGCTGAGTGACCAATGCTGGATGTCCAGCAGCTGGTGATAGCTACTGGTTTGTTCGTCCGCCAGCAGCTCTTCCTTCATGAATTCCCCGTGCTTCGGAGGGCACGTTAAGCCGTCGGCCCCGGCTGCCACTGTCATCTCGTAGCAGCCGTTAGTTACTGGGATGGCGCAAACTCCCTCGAAGGAGTAATTGCGCAGATTAACGTTCTGCGATAATCTACCCTCTGTATAAGATAACGCCTTGACTATGGGGATACCTGAAGTCAAAAGTGTACCGCGAGCAATCCACATCATTGGCAACACTAAAAATTTCATCCGGCAACATGTATTTGCCATACCGAGAGAAATGTTGCTTAATGCAGTGAACAGTGTGTGGTGTCTCCTCTGACGGCTGTGCTGAATGACGGCTGGCACATTAAACATTTGTAATCCGATAGTTAATCCGGCATCTTATCGTCTGACATCGCCATCTGTTGATCAAAAACCGAACAGTTCTAGTATTAATTTTTCATTTCAATCGTTTTTATGCAAAGAGAATCTCTTTATCTGCACTCG
Source organism: Rhysida immarginata (assembly GCA_023313115.1). Lineage (NCBI taxonomy): Eukaryota > Metazoa > Arthropoda > Chilopoda > Scolopendromorpha > Scolopendridae > Rhysida > Rhysida immarginata. The sequence goes on from JAHWFO010017593.1 coordinate 5,622,797, forward strand.
TGTGCAATTTATTAAGTTTTAAAATTTTTTCCTGATTTTTAGATCACCCTGTATTTATTATTCAAAGGCGCTGGTGGATTTTATTACCATATCAAAACTCTTTAAATTATTGAAGTTGTTGGATTATACCATTATATGCAATACTTTTTGCCATCAGTTATAGTCAGTGTACATTTTGAAAGATTTCATCTATCTAAAGGTTCCTTTAATGTCAATGGGTGTAATGTAGGAGAAAATATTAAAAAGCGACATCAAATTAACATAAAGAAATAAACTTTGAACTTCTAATTATAACTAATACAACAAAGGGAGGAAAATTGGACTCAAATTTAACTAGCAACAAATAATCTTTTGAAAATGTTATGTAACATGTAAGTAAGCTGAAGGCGCACGAAAAAATTGTGATGATATCTTTTGTGTGAGTAATCGATTGCGCTCAGTCTGTGTTTATTGATTGACTTTAAGGGGTGGTAATACCAGGTTAGTCCATCTTTCAACTCTGAATCTTTAACACTAAAATAATGATGTTGGCTTAAAGAGGTTCTTTCAGAACTCTTATGCATAGTAAAAATATTAAAATTATTTTTAAAATTTTTTATATATCAGGGCAGCTTAAATCAAATTGTAGAAAACAGACGGAGTTTTGATGAAAATAATATCAAATTATCTGGAGGTTCCTTGGTTTTTAGATGATTTTTTGGCGTGCATTTAATGGATCGAATAAGTTAGCTAGCGGTGATTCTTTCGTCTATAGCAAAAGATATCCAGTTTCAATTGAATAATATCATATTTTCAGGGAGGAAAAAAAAAATCTTGTTACAGAAGAATTCGAATGGAGAACGAATTGTCGTTTGCCCTTTTCCATGACATTCTCTTCATTATTCAGATCGCAAAAAAATTAGGTTTTAGAAGAGGAAAAATAATTCCATTAGGCAGCGAAATTCAAGTCAAGAATTTTTCTTTTTTAGACGGGACGCTGGAAGAAGAAGAAAAAAAAATAAGCAGAGGGGAAAGATAAAAACAACTTTCACATCTATTTGAGGGAAATTACGCCCCGAAGCACTTAATTCCAATTTTCCGTTTTTTTGATTTGAATTGTTTTCACTTAACGTAAAACAAATCCGAGTGTTTTAAAGAAGTGGCTTTGTTGGCAAGGAGCATATCGTGTCTCTCTTAGTTTGAGTTTAGGAAAGGAGAGGTAAAAAAAGGAGAAAATAATTCCCTCGTCTCCTTCATTTTTATCATATTCATTTAATAAAACAGGGAAGGCATAAAAATTTTAAAATTGCGCTGGCTTTCATTTAGGAAGCCAAAGCAACGGCGTTAATGGATAGCAAGATTGGTAGGTAGTGGTTCCCCCGAAAGTTTAAGGGGGATGAGTAATGGAAAGGGGGAGATGCTAACAAAATAAGCATTCCGTGCCAGTGTTTACGATGACATTGGCGAAATGGGTTCGAGTCTGCGTGGAGAATGTCGTGATTTTTGAAGAGCCACATGCGAATGTTTCTTGGTGACAAGGGTCGGTGACGAGGAGGAGGAGTCACAAATCAAACACGAGCTCATTTTCTCTTCGCCAAAGACATGCGGCCCTTTCGACTCATTGTGACGAGCAATACGTCTCCTTTTTGGGTGGACTGTAAATTAAGAGGAGGGGAAGAGAAATGCACGGGCCTCGTTGTCGTCGTGATTTACTATCGTCCTCAGCTGACAGGTAGGAGGAGGACGAAGCATGAGGAATTTTAGGCAGTTACTTCCTGCTGAATTTTTAAAGATGATTTTCACTGCTTTAAAAGCTTTTGGCTGTTAAAACTTGAGAATGAAACAACAGCCGGTTAATAATCTGGTGCACGATTTCCCCAACATGCCTTTTTTTTACCCTTTTGCGATACACAACAACACACAAACATAATGGATGAGAGGGTAAAAATGAAAATCGACTAACAAACCTCAACTCCGCCTGAGATTTTTTTGTTTGGTTTCAGATTTTTTCCCCAATTTCTTTTTTGGCCTTTCGTGTGCAAATAAGCTCGTTTAGAACTCTCTCTCTTTCTCTGTTCAAAGCCTATTAGCGATGAAGGTTGCTTTTCTAGATAAACAAAAACCACAAAAACAAAGTACGCATAAAAGGTTGGGATATCGATTGAAGAATGCCCTAATGGGATTTTTTTTAACAAACACATTTTTTTGCATTAAATTGTTTTGTGTTCGATACATATTAGCTTGTTTTAAAAATTTACGTTTACTTGAGAAGCTTAATAAGTGGGGGTGGGGGAAGGAAGGTTTGTCTAGCATGAAAATTTAAGTTATGATGAGAGGTAAATTTTCACTTAGCTCTTGATGTAGCAAATTTGTTATAATAAATAGAATATTTAAACAGAATATTCAAAAAAATTGTAATCATCAACATAGCGATTGTCTAATAGGAAAATGGAATATACGAAAACGAGTACTCAGTGATCGATATTTATGACTACTACACAATGTAAGTAAAATAGCTATGATGTTCAGTAGCACTACAAGATTAAGATATCCGTATAAAAAGGAAATGCTGGATGCTTCCAGAGACTAATGAAGCCCATAACTTGGGAAGAAATTGGTAAAAACGTGATTTGACAGACTTTGAGCTTAGAATAATAGTGGACGTGGCTACGATTTGAGAAGTGTTCAAGAGCAGTTATTAAGGTTTACGGAGAGTAGACCACCAGATAAAAACTTGGTGAAGTCGTCCGCTTTTTCAACTATACCAAGCAGGTAGTCGGATATGGAAACCACGGCAGGAAAGTATGGGCCATACATGCATTGTCACGACACTCCAAATTGGTGGCCTCTGATGCCCGAGGACGCGGGTTCGAACCCGGCCGAGGACGACGAGGATTTTTAAGGGGGGAAATCCTGAGATCATGCACTTCCTTCGGAAGGGAAGTAAAGCCGTTGGTCCCGTGTAGTCGTTTGCCGGATGCACGTTAAAGAACCCTTGCGAGGCAAAATTTGCAGCCCCTATAACGCCGTCCTGAAATGACCATGGCAGTTGAAAAGGACGTTAATACCAAATAAACCAAACCAACCAAATTGGTGGATGTAACTTTACAGTTTGGGACCTGTTTTCTTGGAATTGTTTGAGCCCTACAAGTGGCATATAACTGACCGGTCAAATATATCGTCGCAGAGTAAGTCCACTCAGTTATGTAGATAGTTTGGCACTAAAGATGAGTATTTCTATGCTATACCGCTCATGTAGTGCACACATGTTTTGAGGAGCATGATGGATATTTTACCTTGCAAAATTGGCCGCTACAATCTCCGTAACTCAATCTATAATGAAAGTTTGTGTGATGAGGTCAAAAGACACATCGGGAATCTGGATCTACAAGTGTCGAATTTTAGAGAGTTGGAGAGTGCAGTTCACTAGAAATAGTATAAAATTTCTCAACCCACTCACAGTCTACAACAAAACTAAATGGAGAAGTGTCGACGGCGAAGGATAAGTCAAAGTAGGTGGTCATTTTAAAACGGATATTGAATGTAACATACACACTGGTCAATGAATTAGAAACATACTTAATGTTTTATTGTACCCTCTCAACCTTTGGCCTGATAAGATTTGTTAAACCACTTGTAAGTCAATGGAAGACCAGTCGTTCAACTTTGTTTGTTGATGTTGGATATGTCTGTCCAACATTCACTGCGGGGCGGAGATCTGGGCTCTGAGGCGGCATCCATTTTCTTGCTCCCACAACCGACTACTGAACGAACCGCGCGCGATGAACCTTAGCATCATTATCCATGAAAAAGCCGTCACATTCAGAATAAAAATCAACATTCCACGTTGGATTTGGTCGGCAACAATATTCAGTAGTCCGTGAACCACACCCGATCTCCCATGAATATAAGGGGGCCAATTCCATACTAGCAGAAGAACCTCAATGCCATAACATCATCACCGGAACTTTGAATCTTGTCAGTTGTAGGATACTGGATGTCCTGATTATATATACAAATCGATTTAAACGACGGCGGTTTTGCTTTGAGCCTTAGATGTACTTTTTTGACAAAGACCGTTCGAGACTCCAGCTAGACCAGCATCGACAATAAGTCTTTCGAAGTCAGTAAGGTCCTGCTTCTTTTATCTATGCTGATCAAGTTCTATGATTAAACTCTCCCAAATCTTTAAATAGATGATCCGTACACGCCTGGATAACATAAATTATTTTAGCATAAAAACGAATTAAAACAAATTTACACATATTTGTAATTCATTGGCCAATGCTTAATCCAAAGATAATATGGTCTCCAAGCAAATAGTTTAGTTAGAGTATTGAAATTTTCATAAGGAAAGATAGCGTAGAATTGTTAGTTATAAACTTAAGAATAATTGGTTTATCATGGCTCTATCTTGTATCAATTAGAACAGCTTCGTTTTATTGCGAATAACGAATCTTTGTGCTGCTGTTGTTTGATTTTTTTCGATTACGCTGCATTCAAAAAATGCTTGCACTAAAACCGATTTTATCTTTATGTCGAATGGATGCCAGTTTAGTGCTCTATTAATCTTACCATTCAAAAAAAAATGAAGAGTGAGTGGGGAAAAATTGGATTATGAAAGAGCTATTTTTAAGCTGTGTGCGTTGCCTGCCATCAAAGGGGAATCGCAGAGGGCGAAATAAATGATTGGGAAATAAATGATTGAGGAAAACTGAGTTCTCAGCGAAAGAAGGCGATTTGAATTTTGAAAGCGATCGTCTCTCATCTTATCCTTCCACCTTATTACGACGGAGGAGAAAGGAGAAGGGAGTATTTTAACTTTTCATTTGGACAGTTTTTCTGACCTCTTTATTCGCTCAAACGCTGCGCAAGTATTGCACGGCCACCAACCGCCGCCCTATCAATAAGATCTGCCGCCGCCGACGCCGCCGCTCTCTATTGGTGATTCAAGGGGAAAAATTTTTTCTCTCTCTCTCTCTTTTCCTTCAGAAGATGCTTTCGTGGCCCCTTCTCCCCCTGCCGTAATTGGCTTCCATTACGGATCTTTTATGATGTGGTCTACGGACAGATGGAAAGCGGCCAGCATATTTTAAAGAATTTTAAAGAATTTCGCTCCTTTTGCAATCGTCCTTTGCCGGCAGTTCCAGAGGATTTATGCTCGCTAAGTTGCGCTAAGTAGAGAGAAAACGTACTGAACTTCACTTATCTCGGAATGTGTTACGTCACCCGGAGTAGCGTAATATTTCGTGGAATTTAATAAGGAAATGTAATTTAATAATTCACGATTCAATTTACTGCCTTTCTCGTTACTTCTGAACGAGGCAGACATTGGTCGCCCGTACAAAATGAAAGGAGATCGTAAACAATTGCGTTGAGAGAAGGAATGAAACGAATTGCACCCGAGACAGCGCTCCTTTAAAAGGAAGGAGGGAAATTTTCGAGAGGCATTAAACCTAATGGGAAAAAAGGGCCACTAAAGGAAAGAAATAGATACATAGGCGGAAAGGATAAGTCAAGAGCCGTATGAATATCGCTTTGATGGATCTATAAAAACTGTCTTTCAAACGAGGATTCTTAAGTGGATCGTCATTGCTGTGGTTGATGTCGAGTGGCTCTTGATGACATAACAGAAATTTCCAAAGAAAACAAGCCCCATTTTTACCATTTCACCGTTATTAATCATAAAGTTCATTTTAGTGTTCAGATAATGTTGACGAAGAATTTTCAGTGCACTCGTGGATCGCTCGGTTAAACATTTGAATCGTTTCGATTTTGAATTTTGTTTTCTCAGGAGAGCAAATTCTCTTTCAAGACAATTTCTCGGAAGTTTTCTATTTGAGTTTCGATTGGAAGGTTGAAGAGAAGAGCTTATAATCGGTAATAATGCATACGATCAACACGACTCAAGGAAAATATATTTGTTTTCGTGAATCGTCAAAATTAGGAGCGAAAATATTATTATGTTGAACATCGATCATCATATATTTACTTTTAATTTCGTAGCATAAAAGTAAACCGTTTTAATGGTAAAATTAAATTAAAATAATGCACAGTTTCGGTTTCTTTTAAATAAACATTCGGTTTATTGAAAATTTTTAACGACGAGATATTGACATTTTCACCTGTGTAATTAAATTCTAACCCTGAATAATATTCACCAGTACAGAGAAAAAGTATTGTTTCCGAATGTCAGAATTTTAGCAAAAATACCCAAACTTAAAAAAAGAAATATTTGAATATTCCAAACGAGCGTAATACGGGATATGATTTTCCTCTTCGAAAATGAATTCCATCAAAAAAGAAGCAGAAATGCCTATTTCATTGACAATAAAATTTCACGTTAGGGAAAGTAAACAACTCACTTAAATGAAACTTGATAGAGAATAACGATAACGCATTACAGAACACTACTTAAAAGAAGCGTTCAGGATCATGGGGTATATTTTTGAGGTGTCCGAATCAAATGCCTGTATTGGTGTTGGAAGGGTTAATAGGGAATATCATCACTCTTAGAAGATACACAGCTCATAATGAGATTTCATGCTGCTTATAAGAATATTTATAATACAGAGGTTGAGTCAAAAGTAGTGGCCGACTCGGGAGGGGGGGTTTTAGAGTTTGACGAATTCTGGGCGAAGACCATTTACCACAACTCTTGAATGGGAAAAGAGAAAAGAGTGGGAAGAAACGTCAGTACGAATTTGAATGCCACAGACATTGTGCCACCAGCGTTACCCAGTGTAAAAATATGGCAGAAAAATTGGTGATACGCGGGCTCCTTCGTCACTATTGGAAAAAGGGGACCAGTGCGCGAGCAGCAGCAGCCGAAATTTGCAGGGTGGAAGGTTAGGGTGTGACCAATGAACGGACAGCACGACGGTGGTTCTCCCCGTTTTCGTCTGGAGACATGGGTCTGTAAGATGCGCCAAGGAGCGGAAGACCCAAAGAACTGGATGACGCAGCCCTACGGCAACAAGTGGAAACCAACCCAGGTAGCACCACCCTTGTACTAGCGGCGGACATCGGGACATCACAATCGAGTGTGGTTGGACATCCGCACGCCATGGGAAAGGTCAACAGGAGCTGCCGAGTTGTGCCGTACGAGCTGACGCCCGCGCAAGCACAACAACGGGCAAAGGTGTGTCGTCAACTGCTGGAAAAATCGAGATTCTGCCACATCTTGCATACAGCTCCGACTACCATCTCTTCCGGTCCATGGCGCACTTCCTGCGTAGACGGCGCTTCGCCAATGTCAGTGAGGTTGAAGACGCCGTGCGTGACTTTTTCGCCCAGAAACCGGAGGAGTGGTTTCGCGAGGGCATCCGCCAACTGGCTGATCGTTGGATGAAGACCATCGAGCATGATGGACTCTACTTTGAAGAATAGCAATGAGTGGTTCCTGTCTGGTGCCCATTTAAAAGTTTATGCGGTGAACGGCCACTACTTTTGACTCAACCTCTGTCGTTTAGGGCAGTGAATCACACCCAACTACTAAAGCTGTATTTGTTCTCGTAGGGTAACGGGAGGGAGCCTTGCTGCTATTACCTTCCCAGGACATTCCAGATGTGTTCCATACCAGCATTTCTCAATCTGTGGGATGCACATAAACTTTTATGGATTGCGAAACGGTGGGAAAGTTAGATGAACACGGTAACTAATCCAAATGAGCGCAGGCTGGTTTCCAAATCAGATCCACTATTTCTTGGATCACATGGCAAAATAGTTGAGAAAATCTGCTCTGTAGGATTCAAGTCTGAAGATGTGGTTGCTTCTCCATCCGATGAATATATTCACTTTCAAGAAAATCATCGATTCGAGTATCTCTGTTAGTGGACGATCATTATCGTCCATAAAATTAAATTGAAAATGAAGTATCCTCTGAAAAAAAAAAGAATTTAAAATCTTATAATCTAGGGTCTCTGCAAATATTATCCTATCGCCCTCTCATGTTGACTAAATCTTATTTTAAGGCTAGAAGAATTTTTAATTGTCTCTGCCTAAATGCGAGAAGCTTGTTTTAAAATGTCGTCCCTGTAACGTTGACGGTAACTCGTTCAAATACAGCATTTAAGTTCCACTAACTCCCTCGTGCTCTTGTAAACCCTGTTCACCTGTTAATAGGCATCAGAACATCTGTGAACTTCTTGCTGCGTGTGCTCTACATTATATCTGACCTTACTGACTTCTACAAAAAGGCTAATTCGTGGCATAAAGGTTAATGTACAAATTTTCTTAAAGCTTATTAAGATGAGGCGCTTAAAACTGAGATTATCACATCTTTCTTGCTAGCACACTATATCAACATCAGTGAGCTACCCCTGGTCTAGTCTTGAAAATAGAATTAGCAGCCGATATCCCCTATTGCATCTTTCAAGGAACAGTTTCTACAAGAGAAATGATATAAAATTCTATTAATCAATATCCAGGACTTTAATGTTTCTATACCGAAGGGATTTCAGGCTACGCATGGATGGAGTGGGTCAATTTTAATGAAATTGCACAAGAGCATAGTGTGGGCGATATACACCATATGATTTAAATTTCAACACGACCTGTGCACAGGATTCTGTTACAGAGTGTCCAGAAAGTCCCAATAGAACAATTTAATATGCCGTATACACTCCAAGAGCATAATCCATGCATGTGGTCGTACATATGCTGGATGTTATTCTGGGATACATTATTCCAAGCGTCCAGAAACCTGTCGACGCAATTGTGCAAGTGTTACGGCTGGCGTACTCCGAGGATGGATGGTATCTGTTATATCTGTTATAAGATGACTTATCTGTTATATCAGTTCGCATATTATAAACCATTATTTTTATCTTGTTATACATATGCAATACGAGGATTGGCATAGACTGTACATTGCTCGCAAGGAAATTACCCCAGCAACTTTAGTCAATGGAATTGATTCCATTAGTACATAAATAATAATTACTTGACGAAAACTAGAAATTAAAATAAACAAACTAGGATAAAACACTGATTCAAGCATGATTCAAGCTGTTGATTACTTTCGTTACATTGCGCCGTCTAAATTTTCCCAGATAATAGCCTGTAGGAAGCTTTATCATAGACATTACTATCCGCTATAGGTTTATCTCTGCTGAATATCTAGAATGATTTGCGCATTCCCATTAGATTAAAACGATTTTAATATTCAGTAGCTTTTTATATTATTAATTTTAATTTTAACGTTGATTTCTATCTAGAAGATGTAACGATATCCTTCATTTAATGAAATCGTCTACTGTAGCTTCGTTAAATAGAGTAATTATTTAAATTTAAACTTAAATGATAGTTTATATCTGAAATGCGGTTGTTTTTGTGTATTTAGATATTTTGTGACGGAGAAGTAAGCCAGCAAACTTTATTAAGTAACGAATGATGTAAATGCCGATAAGCTATTTGAAAAGCCATCAACGGCTGTTGATTTTTCAAAGTTTGAAGCTCAGAAGCATTCTTAATGTATGCGATCCAGTCTCACACATAATTTAAGCATGATTACGTTGCAATTGAAAATTAATTTGAAAAATTAAAAACCCATTAATTTCTAAAAGCAGATGGTTTATTTAGTTATGTCTGTGATTGTTCACTTGTGGAAATCTCGAAATTAATCTTTTATGCCGTTTTTTTAAATTCTATTTTTTTACGTCAGAAATCCTATTTTTTAAATTTTTATCTGATTTTATTCATGGGATTTTTATTTATGTGATTTTGCTAATTAAATATGTTCTTGATGTCTAATTCATCACAAGAAGAAATTCAAAAACTAGTGATATATTAAAAGTGCATTACTTTTCGAGCTGCGAGGATCTGATAAATTATATTTCACGAAACTAATATTGAAATAAATTATTTAAGCATGCAACATTTGAATCAAAAAATTTCAATCAGAATGTTTAATCTAAAGCTGAAAATAAATAAATGGTCGGCATTTTAAAAATAAATGTGTTTTTGCATATAGGTTACTCCATTGGAAACAGTATTAAAGAGAGAATTATTGTGAGCCTGTATATTTGCATAAAGACCTAGCTTTAATTACGGAAATCGCTTTTGGAAGGATAATTGTCGGAGCATCACGGGATACAAGCATAAAGTGATCATCCCTCTTTTCGATTTGCTCAAGAACATTTCCAGACGTCTAGACATCACGGTCACGCGTTTTAAGTATACCAAAAAATTATTATATTCTATTGACGTAAGATAATATCATAAAAGCATTAAGATTTTTTACGTGATTATAAAATTAAAAGCTTGGTTGCATAGCTGTTAATCATGGAGTGATGTAAAGGTAACAACTCTGGATTGCTCTATTAATAAGAAGCGCATTATGGAAGGTAATTAGACTTAAAATACGATCTTAGGTATGTCTTAAAATTCCGTGAAAGTTATCAGAAAGCAAACAAACCAGTAGATAAAATTAAACTTCCTTATTGACCTTCAAAATAATCGCCATTGGCCGCAATATATTTTTGACAACGATTATAAAGCTACTGAAAACTGTCACCGAAGGCTTATTTTGGAATCGGTCGAAGCGTTGATGTCACACGTCCTTGGAAGTCCAGTACGCCTGCAAAATGTGTGCCTTTCAGGACTCTCTTGAGGCGGAGTGAACAGTTACGCCGCGCTTAGTGAGGAGTGGCGCACTGTGCAGCAAGCGTTGTCGTCCACTATACAGTTTTGTTCCGTACACTTGCCTCAACATTCCATGCGTCTCCGTTGCCGTTTTTCACAATTTGGAACAATTACGCGTTGCTCCATTGCATTATGACACTCATTACGTTCTACTGGCCGCAGTAAGAAACTCTACTTCAGTTTCCTCAGTTTCACGTGTTTTGTGTCAGGATTTTGAAGTGATTTAATTGTTATATCTACTTATTCTTGATTATAACAGCTACGTGATTATAAGTTGAAATATTTAACAGGCATGGTTAAAGAAAAATATTAATTAAAAAATACATAAAGTGGTCCTTACCCGAGCCCCCACGTTATAGCTAAAGCAAGCCCCCATATTTCTACGATTACTTATTCCCATCTTCTTGGAATTCTGTTGTAGAATCCAAGGTTTACACTACAAGAAGTTTCTAAGGAAAAATAAGCGTTTTTTTTTAATCTAAAATGCCTTTGAACTAATTGAACACCTGGTACGAAGGGAAGTCAATACGTAAATTACAAATAGGTGTAGAAATGAAACAAATAAGAATACTGATGTGAAAAGTTTTATTTTTCAACGTAACTTCCCTGTACGTTGAGGCACTTGTCCCATCGTTTCACATGCCCATCAAAATCAGCAGCATAAATTTCTTTGCGTTGCTGTCTGAACCACGCCGTGACTTCCCTTTGTACAGCTTCATCGTCGGAAAAGTGCTCAACCGAAAGATGCTGTTTAAGATGCTGCGAAAGTTCAACTCGAGCATCCTCCCTATAGCTCTGACCTTGCTCCAAGCAACTTTCATTTATTCGTTCTATTAAACGTCCCGTTCTGGAAGTCATCGCCTTGTTCAGACATCAGCCCAAAGAATTTTATGCTGCTGGTTTTGAGGGGCTTGTGAAACAATGGGACAAAGCCTCAACGCAAGGGAGGTTATGTGAATTAATAAAAGTAGTTTTCCAATCAAAACTTTCATTTGTTTCATTCTACATCTATTTGTAACTTACTTACTAACTTTTCCTAGTATTTCTTTAAAAAATTATGACTTTGCTATTTATGGTTGTTTTTAATAGGAAAAAATAGTTCTCTTTCATTAAATATTTACAATATCCATTTCCATAAAAGTTGGGACAATATGAATAATGCAAATAGAACAAGATTGACTAAATATATATTAGCAAAATTAAAAAAAAATAAATGCGTTTAAAGTGATTGAAGTGTAATATGTACATGTATTTTACTATTATGATGCATATTGCCAATGGCAATTTCATTAAAAAATTCTATACGACGAAAAAAGAGATAGTCATAACTATAAATGAAATTGCCATTGGCAACATGCATCATAATAGTTGGGACAGAAAGAAAAGACCACACCGGAAGCCACAGAAGTGACATGAATATTCTCGAAACTTCTGGAGAACATTACATCATAACTTTTCCCTTTTTAAATGCAAACTGCAATGTGCGGCCAGTCATTTACACGACAACGTAGGTCGAGGCAAGGCTAGTGGGTCAACAAGATGCACAATAGAACAAGCCAACGATTTAGAAGCAACGTATCTCGGCGTGAAATAGCCAGGAAACTTGGACTTCCGTCATCTATTTAACATTATTAATAGGTACAGGACAAGCGGAAATACTACCGTTCGTAAAGGGCAAGGACGAAGATCAATTCTGACTGCTCGTGATCTTTGGGGTTTCAGACATCTCTGCATTAAAAATAGACATTCAACAGTGACAGAAATTGCGAAATGGGCTCGAGGAGTCTATCAAAAACGTTTATCGTTGAATACCGTTCGCGACTACATCACAAAATGTAAGTTGAAGCTCTATTATGCAAAACGAAAACTGTTCATAAACACACTGCAGAAAAATAGGCGCCTGGGTTCGGCACACACCCATCGGAAGTGGACTGACGGTCAGTGGCAACATGTTTTGTGGTCCGATGAATCTACATTTACGGTGGTTGTTGGCGAATATCGTCGGCGTGTACTTAGGACCAAAGAGGAAAAGGACAATCCTGTTACCGACGTGCTGTACAGAAGCAAGCTTCAGTAATCGTCTGGGCTGCACGAGTGCCAATTGAATGGGAAACTTGCACATCTGCAATGGCACCGTTAATGCAGAAGCACGTATTGGAATTTCAGAAGAACATATGTTCCTTCTCGGTGACGTCTTTATGGATCCCGTCCCTTTCTATTTCAGCAAGATAATGCTCAACCCCACACCGCTCGCATTATACAATAGACGAATTCGGGTGTTAAATTGGCCTGCCTGCAGTCCCGATTTGTCCCCAATAGAGAATATATGACGAATTATTAAGAGGAAGTTACGTCAACGACGATCCCGAACAGTTCAACAGCTGAAAACTTTTATACTGCAGGAATGGCAACAACAAATTCCCATTGCAATAGTACAGAAATTGGTATCATATGTTTCTCGACGGCTGCAAAGCGTTGTCAGAAGGATGGGAGATGTCAGCCAATGGCAATTTACCCAGTGTCCCAATATTTATTACTATTAATTAAATTTTTGGTTCCGAAATGTTTAATACCTACCCAATAAACTATCTTCTTTTGAAATAAAGTAAATTAATACGTCAGTGTATCAATATTTTGGCTGTATCGCATGTTTTCATCCTGCCCCAAGTTTTATGGAATTGAGGTTTGTATTTTGTCCGTTTAATATCAAATTTCATGAAATGAAATGGTCATTATAGCAGGTCAAGTTTTGGAGTATTATTTCTGAAATGGAAAAAAGAGTAATGTTTTGGGAAAAAAATTTAAATAATGTTTTATTTATTGTTTATGTTTTATTTATGTTTTTAATATTGGAAGCTATAAACTAACTTAACTGGGTCGGTTTTCCACATTTTAGCAATGGTTTTTACTCCGTAGTTTTGCCTGTACACGTCAAACACAAAATAGAGACCCGGTTTTGTTCACTTTCCTCTAGACACACTTTTTTTTTTACTGATGGCATTAGCTAATTTTGATAATCTATTTTTATTTTAATTTAATTCAATTGATTTTATTTTATCTTATCTGTAAAGGATTTCCACTTAAACTACAGGGTTAGCGAGCTTCAGAGAGCCTGGAGTGCGTTGTTAAAGATCTATGGTAATAATTGAATCTGAGAATTGCTTTTTACCCCATTCCTGAAGGTAAAAAACAGGCCAACCCAACTCCTGAAGTCGTCCGGAAAGTTCGGGCTCTCGTAATCAGATGAAACCCATTAATACAACGGACCAATGCACAGAAGGTACAGATAGTTGTGTACAAGGTAAACACAATTTTCAACCGTGATTTACAACTGAAGAAGCGACACAAGAGAGACGGACGTTCATAAGTTGTTGCCGCGCCATGTTCAAGAGCGACGGACCAACTGCTATAAATAGTTTGAACGATAAAAAGTGAAAATGCATGGTCACACTAGATGCAGCGTATGTTTATTTAAGCGAGCCATTTCTTACATTCCAAGATATTCTAAGGACTTCAAAAGAGGACCGTGTTGCTGAATCGACCAGGAGAAGGTGAGCCAGCGCGACGACGTTGGATTCGAAGGAAGGCGGCCACGATACCGTCTCCGAGAAACACGGAGCGCAGGCGGCAGCGTGCAGGTTGACTCAGTAAGTGAGCTTAAAACATTAATCTAAATAAGCTAACTGACTCTAATATACCTAGTACTTTATCTTTCCCTGGAAGCTAGTCACGTTAAATGTTTAAGTGCTTATCCCTGGAAGCCATCTGCTTTAAATGTTTAAGCTATATCTGAAATCTGAAATATCTTTATTAGCCGCTAATCTTACATCTTAGCCGGACATCGTTATGGGAGAATGTTCACCATTACTCACCTCCCAGGTTTCAATTGTATTCACCGAATAGAAGCCACGAACAAGTAGGAATGATTTCCGAAGCAGGCAACATTATTTTACATTTGTATATGCGATTCCGCAGTTCAATTCTCTCTTAAATCCTGAATATTTTGGCTTGTCATTAAATTGACATTGTTTCTCTGCCATTTATTCCATTACTTTATAAAATTCTATCTGCATTTTCTTCTTTGTAGGATGGAGCCCCCACCCTCCACATCGTAGGCTTTGGACCGTTCCCGGTTTAATAGAAGAACACAGAAGAATCAAGACAATCGTAATTATTTACGAATAATGCACTTTGTTCGTTTTGAAATCAATCTTTGTAAAAAGTTTATTACAGTATCCAAGAAAAAAAATTATCTTGTACTTCAATTTAATCTGTTATCAAATCATTTATTAAATTCAATCAACACTTCCTCCTTCCAAACTCTGCTGTCACAGGAGTTATTATCACGTGACACCTTCATAGGAAATGGTTTAAGTGCTTTCATGTGAAGTGGATTCGTGCGTATAGTTGAGTGGTGGAGGAAAGAAGTTCTCTCAAGTGCATTAATGCACACACCGCTTTAAACATGGCATAATTATGAAGTCTTTGTAAGGCTATGTGCGCTCAATATTTTTCATTTTCGCGGTTTATTTTGACAGAAAAATGTCGCAAGCATCAATAGTACCTTTAGGTGAGTAAAATATTTCAATTTTCTATAAAACTGAGATACATGTTCAAAGATCCCCTTATCAGTGCGTATGCCCTGTGCGCGTTCCTAGACCACGTTACCGTCTAGAAATCGGTCCATTCGCCGAAATTTTAGACACACCTTTTATATTGCAAATAATATAAATTTTTTAAACCATTTTAAATTAAAATAAATAAATTCAAAGATAATAACAGTGTCTTATTTTTTGAAAATTTGGCAAATAAAATCTCTCCGATAATTATCAATCGAAATTTTACCGTTTAAAAAAAACTAAGTAAGTTATACCTTTAAATTTTTCTAGTCAGAAAAAAGATGTCTCCGTTTACTTAAAAACATCTTCGCTTAAGTGTCTGGAAACTTAGTATTTGATCAAAAGTTTCCAGACACCCCTCTAAAACGATATTACGTATCCTAATTTATGAATGTTTTAGATAATATAAATAGGTACGTTCATGCATACTATGCAGTCAGGATCGCTTAACAGATCTCAGCGACTTCCAACGTTGTGCTATCATATATTTACCTATGCAACAAATGCTGACATTCTGCAAAAACCCCAGTCTGTAAGTGACATCATTGTCAGCAACATCAGTGAACCCGCATAATGATAGGCCGAAGAAAATGATAGTGTTTAATGCTAATGAGATCGTCGAATGCTTCAGCTGACAGAGTTCCGAAATGCATCCTCAAGTGCCACATTCCCCGGATTACATGGCCGTTTTGCTGCTCATAAGCAAGACCCGCGTTAATGCGACGTTTCGAATGATCTACTGTGAACAGTTCAAACATATCTTAAGGAGTGATTAACTCGGTATTCACTCTGGCAATAAGATGGTAGAGTTTGGGCCCGCAAGCCTGACTGAATGATGCCCAATAGGAAGTACAGAGGAGGCGGTGCATTGTGTAAGTTCAGAGGAAATGGGTCGCTTTTCGTAGTTTGAATTGGGCCAACTTGTTTCAAGAGCAAGAAATGTGACACTTTGGACAATTATGCACTGCCAACATTGTGGTAATAGTTTGGGATTCGAGTAATCTTGTACCAAGATAACAAGTATGGTAACAAATATGCTCATGGTCACAAATCAAGACGTGTGCAATGTATGGCTTGAATAAATGTTATGGACTGCCTAGAGCCCCGATATAAATCTCATTGAAAATCTGTAGCATGAATTGGAGCGACTGCGGGCTAACGACCATCGCCAAACACATGAGTGAACTCATCAATGCTCTTCGGGAAGAAAGGAAGAAAGTTTCTGACATTATCTTCAAAAATCTTTTAGAAATTCTTCCTCGAAGAGTAAAGGCCGTATTAAAAGCAAAAAGAGATTCAACGCCATTTTCGTGAAATCAAGATTGTAGCGAGAAAGTAATGGTGTACTGGTGGAAAATTTTGATCTTCTACAACTTAATTGCTTTGCCGAAAATTAATCTACTGATTTTCGTTTTCTATGAAATATTCAAGAACTTCTGTGTTGAACTTTTTAAAACATAGTTTACCCCTACCTATGGGGCGCTTATCAATATTGCCACAATTGCCCTTTAACAGTTCATTTTAAAATCGCATTACATAGTAATCTGTCATTTATTACAAAGTGTATGTTTATGAACATAGCTAGTCAGTGACTGATCTGCAAAGATATCTAAAACTGGATCGCTGACTCACTGGGAGAGAACTGTGTCCGTAATTCTAGGCCACCTGACGCTACTAGTCAATGACCTGAAGGGAGCGTTTATGAGGAATGAGCGTTTTTGAGGGATTTAACCTACTAGTCAATTTGTGAGCATTTATGAGGGATTATCCTTGCTTTTTAGGCTACCTGACGCTACTAGTCAATGATCTGAAGAGAGCATTTATGACGTATTTTGGATTCACTTCTCAATGCCGACTGCGTATAGGGTCAGCGATCCAGTTGTTTTAGATATCATTGCTGACCTGTCATATTGTTGCAAAGAAATGAGTAGATTCTAATCATCATTCTAATAATGAACTGAAGATATTCTTCAAACATACAATTACTAAGGAGAAAAGGGAAGGAAAAATTCCGCGGCCTGGACTCGTAGAATTAGAACTATTCAAAAATCAGAGTAGTGCGCTATAGAAGATTGTGAACATGATTATATTATATCTTTGATCATGTGAATGCGTAGATCTACTTCAAAATTCTTAGAGTAACCGACATTTTGTGGGCTTAGGTAGCTCTCTTGTTCTCCTGAGGTTTAGGTAATTAATCCTCTCTTATCCGTCTAAATTCTCTTAGGCTAAAGAGAAACCAATAAGGCTATAGTGCATGTTATCGCCCTTGAGCCTTGCAATGAAATTAAGCAATTAGAAATACGATATGTTAAAAATAAACTACATAAATATATTACTTATGCATTAAATCAAATACTTAAACTGCTATTTTATGTTAAATAGCGGATTATATTTTGTTTACCTTTAAAGTATTATAAGTACATACAGTATATAATAACGTAGTAAACCAAAATGTGCATGCATGCAAAAACAGACAATTTTGTCTTGGTTAAAACTTGAATTTCTTCAATTAAAAAAATTGCGTATTTTTTCTGGTAAAAAGGTGTGTTAATGATTCCAAATCTCGTTAAGCATGTCTCTGCTGAGCATGTTTAACTTTTATTTTTTTACACAAAACTTTGTAATTTGATTGCTTCCTTCCCCTCGGCTTAAAGAGATGCGCTAGTTGAGATCCATCATAGGAGTCATTCGGCGCAGACAAATCTCACTCTACAAGATTGGAAACGTACAGAGTCATCGTGAATTAGCTGTCATTCAACGTCAGAATATTTATCATTTCAGTAAAGATGAACAGAAGCGGAAGATAACGTTTTCAAGAAATGTTTTTCCCCCTCCTCAGCATAGTTTACGATTCCTCGCTACACGTGTTCTCTCTTCTTCTTTCTGAAGGTTTCCTCATTTTGATTCCAATAACAAAAATGCCAAACCCGATTATACTTCTTTAATAGAATGAGGGTTCCCCCACCCTTTCTATATTTACTGTTCGTCGAAACGAAAGGAAGGAGGAAAAAAAAAAGCTGATTTAACAATCGATAGCTTTTTTTTTATGTTTTGGTCTGTGCATTTGGAATGGAAGATTCCAACCGAAATCGAATTGCCTCGGTTCCATTACAGCATTAAAGAACAACTTTTATTTGAAACTTGTATGATGCATGTATTGACATTTCTGGAAGCCCATGTGCAATATAATGTCAAAAATAACTCTACACTTGTCGGAATAATTTATAAAAAAAAATTACATTTTGACGTAGCAATCCAATTAAAGTGAAAACACACAACATACCAGTTTTAACATTTGAAAAATATAACATGTTCCATTTTTAACTCCTTTGATAGAAGTCAGCTTTGCCTATCTTTGCTTACGTAACTTTCTTTATGCTGTTTGTAAATGTCAGGACGTGGCTTTATATTTTCTGTTGCACCCAATGTTTAGCCAAAATCTTAAAGAGAACCGAATTCAGCAAATGCATGCCATTACTGTTTTTAAAAAATGTTTTAGCGTCTGTGGATAAAATATGGCCATGAAATTTACGAGATTCATATATGAATTAGACTCAAGGCACTATGTCTGTCAAATTTTCAAAAGTTTGTGCACACCGAACTGATTCCATCAAATATGATAGTAGATTCGACTTAGCAAAGTTTGTAGGCTTATTCGTTCTACTTAAAGCAAAGATCATTAACAACATACATTACCACTTAAAATTAATGGGACACCTCTTAGAAATGGAATTTTTGGTCATAGCTTTAGTTACGGCGTGAACTGAGCTATAATTAGCATAAGGAAAGGCAATTTACCACAAAAAGTCGTACAGAAGAACTCGGCGACTTTGTACGGGCAATATCATTAGATGCAATTTAAGTGAGAAGTCAGGGCCTCTTAAACCTATTCAAATTCACTATGGGTAATGTCATTGTAAAGCGGAAAGGGCAGCAGATATGAAATAGCGCAATGGTAGACCTCATGAATTCACTGGCAAAGAACGACGAGTACTTCAGAGAACTAGCCGGGAATTTCAGTTGCTTATGCTGTCATTTAGGACAAGCATCTGCAATCATCGTTAGCACAAGGACTGTTCGCCAGAAGTTGGTACACATAGACTACCATGGGAGAGCTGCTGCTATTGGCCTAAGATTACCAATACTCAATCAAGGTTAAAGTGATGCAAAACTCATCCCAACTGGACAGCAGAATAATGTAAACGTGTTGTGCGAAACGATGAATGGCCCTTCTAATGGTCACGCATGAGATTTTCCGGCGAATAATGTATGATTCTATCATGCAAACTGTCAACTTGAAGGTATAATGTCGTGATGTAGGGCTGTTGTTCTTGAAATGGCGTGGGTATTATGATTCTTGTGAAGGACACTATGATAATCGAGGTTCACCTTGACATTCTAGACAATTCTGTGCTTTCTATGATGTGGGAAAAGTTTGATATGAGTCCATTTGTTTATCAACACAACAACGACCCCATCCATAAATTAAAGTCTGCATAATTCGATGAAATGCGCGCGGAAGAACATGAACAGCCTTCATGGAGGCCCAATCTCAATCCGATAGAACACTTGTAATATGAGTTTTAACGTCAACTGCGTGGCCGTCGATTTTGCCCAACGTCAATGTGTGTGCTGCTAACTGCTTAAAAATGATGGGTAGAAAATTTCACCTATAGCCTCCCAGGAACTTATGGAAAAATAATCCTAAATGAGTAGAGACTGTGATAGCTTCAAAAGCTTACCCGACGTCATATTAATTTTGTAAAACTTGCTTCAACGTTTGTCAAGTTTCCCAATACTTTTAGCAAGATAATTTGTATACCTAATGTAGCATCTCGCAATTTAGAAGGACATGACAATGGCCTAATCCAAGCGCTTTCAACTCCCGAGCTACCAAATAGACTGCTACTATGTGGGACTCAAGCCTTTAATAGCATTTTCCTTAGTATAAGAGAGAGAGAGATTCCGATGAATAGAAATTACAGAAGGATTTATAGAAGAGAATGACGAATTAAAACTGAATGTTTAGCACGAGAAGTTCTCGCTTTTTTCTGCTACTTTATGTTCAGAAAGTATCCTGTCTTGTCCTACAGGGATTACAGAAATGATAATATAGAGACTACTCAAAGAGGATCAATAAATCCAATAAGTACGAGGGTTATTCAATAGAAACACTTTAGACTGCGCAGCCGCGTAGATTTCGACTACACAACGGAAAACGGTTGTTATACGCATGGTTTGTGGATGGCGTTCATGGTAGATAATCCGTCCAAATATAATTTGCATGCTGTTATTCAAAGTTTGTACTGCTCTTAAACATTAAGGAACCTTGTATCAGCATCAGTGCTATCGATATGCAGACACTTTAAAACGTTTACGTGCCCGCATCAAGAACAAGAAATTAATCTTCCCGAGGAAGATACAAGGTGGTGCAAATAAAAGTAGCCTCGCATGATTTGCAGAGAAAGCAACCTAACGCTGTAAGCAATGTTTGGGCTGTCCCATTATTAGCACAGCAGGTTAATAGCGAGAGACGCACCGTTATGAGTTTTTTTTTATGCACCAGTCTATGACCATTGCACGGTTTTAGAGCAAATAAAGTGAAAAGTTTGGTAAACATTTCTTGGAACTTTGGAATACCTTTGGTTTTAACATTTATTTATTTGTTTATTTTTAATAGGACTTTATTTTTTTATTATTTTGTTTTATTTTATTTTCTGTTTGTCTTCTGCAACAACAAACCAAGGTTGAAGTGATTACAGGAGATGCTGAAAGTGACCACCATTCACCTTCAATAAGTTGTTATATACAGAAAGCAGTTGAGACTGCGAGATAGCCTCCATCTCAGAAACAATGTTTTGCTTCAGTTCTTCAAGTGTGCGAGGATTGTTCCGATTAACTTTGGATTTTAGAGCACCCCACAAAAAGAAATCACAAAATGAGAGGTCTGGTCATCTTGGAGGCCAGCTTGGACCAACTCCGTCCTGACCTCTGCTAACAACTCTCTCAGGTTCAAACACTTCATGAATACGGTCCAGTGTACGACGTTCAGTATGGGCTTTTGCTCCCTCTTGTTGAAAGTAGCCGTACGTTAGTTCCTCCTCAGTTAATTGATTGACGAATAGGTTAAAGATGTTTACGATGTAACGTGCTGCGTTCACCGTTTCATGAAAGAAGATTGGACCAAGAATGCGTCGAGCAGAGACTGCACACCATACGCCAACTTTCTGGTCGTGCAATGGAGTTTGATGATATTCGTGAGGATTAGTGGTCGACCAGTGCCGGGTGTTCTGCGAGTTGACATAGCCAGAGAGATGAACAAGGCTTCGTCAGAAATGAAAAACAGCTGCATGTCCAGTCCATTTATTGTGATTTCTTGAAATAGCCAGTTACAAAACTGAAGACGTTGAGGACAATCCGATGGTTTCAGTTCATGGACCACGGATACTTTGTATGGTCGCATCTTCAAATCGTCGTGCAGAATGCGGCCACACGATCTTCTTGAAATTCCGGTCTGCTGAGACAAACGGCGCGTTGATTTGCTTGGAGATTTTGGAAATTTTGTGGATTTCTTACTCGTTTTGGAGTGGTTCTACGCTTGTTTAAAACAGAACCCGTGTCCCGCCACTTTTTTATTAAAAGTTGCATCGCACGTTTTGTTGGAATTATCTCATCTTCAAAGTTTTGATCAAACAAATCTCTACACTGCTTCCAGGAGTTGGTTTTTGCATAATTCTCAACAATGAAGATTCTCTGCTGCACCGAAAGCACCATTTTTTCAGCTAAGAATCGTTCAAATGATGCGCTTCTCGGTATATACCTGCAGCGCTGATAATGGGACAGCCCAATCATTGCTTACGGCGTTTGGTTGGTTTCTCTGCAATTCATGCGAGGCTAGTTTTATTTGCACCACTCTGTATAAGATATAGGAAAGTTGCGGAAGCCCTGAGTTCATCTATTTTTACCTCTTCATCTGCACTTTTTAACCCCCAATTTTTTTTATCAAAAAATTGATTTTATCGAACGTAGTATTTAGAAAATATCAAAGGCCCTATCTTCTTTCCTTTCATATCATTTTCGATCGAATGGTATATCACATGCCATATGTTGCCTTAGTTCTAAAGACCATGTGATTTCTATCCCCACAACTCCGACCCCACTGGAACAATTTGGCCTATCAAACCAAATTAAATAGTGAATGTACACATAGTAAGCCCCATTCTGAATTTCCTCTAAAAAAGCAGAAATTATGAAGGGAACAGACGGACATTGTAAAACCAATAAGTAACTCCATTTTTCCGCTACTTAATAAAACTATAATTATTATTTGATTACCATTTTTTTTTCGAAAGTCCGACTACTTGGGATATCAATGTACTGCTGTTAAGTTTGCGTTCGATTTAACCAGATTTTTTTGGAGCGAAATGATGTTTCAGTATTAAAGGTTGAAGACAAATGACTTGCTTTTCCATATGTTCTCTGGTACGTTACACGTTGCCAGTCCAACGACAGTCGTGGTTTCTTTTCCGCAAGATGAGATAAAATTGTTGAGCTATGCTAAAGTTGAAAACGTGTTCTTTCATTGTCAGTTGTTAAGTCCACTGTGAATGATTGGTTTTTCCTTTCTCACTCGAGCCGAATGACTTCACTTCCTATGTTGACGCTGTTGCCTTTCCCCTTCACTTCCTTCCCTCCATCTTTGCTGAGGTTTTCTTTCTGAGCGATTCTTCCAATCTCTCACTCTCTTTCTCACCCTCACTCGCGTTCACTCTATCACAATCTACCTGGCAAAGGACGAATTAAGCCTAATTAGGTTTCGGCCTCCCGGCGTCACCTGGTCGTGTTGCGACAACCAATCAGAAGCCTCGGCCGCTGACATCTAATCCATTTGCAATCAATCTGAATTATTCGGTTCGGAAAGATGGGTGTTGGTCACGTGAACAAACGTGAGTCCCAAGGTTTGCAACAGCTGAAACGAAGCGTTATTTTTGCGATGCATTTGAGCGTCAAAACAAACCAAACCGATTTTTTCCGTGATCCTTTTTGGCCTATTTGGTTGGGTTCTACTATTTTATACTCTTTTCTGCGCCTAGTTAAGGGTTGCATCCTTACTTGTTTTTTTTCTTTCTTTTTTTTATTTCCAGCTACTTAGTTTGGATACAAGTTAACCCTTTTTAGTCTTAAGATGAAGTGGGAGGTGAACCGTGAACAGGAGCACGCTTCGCTTGTGGTTACAAAACCTACACACGAGCCTTGGTCAAGGGAAGTTCTGCTCCATTGGCTTCTCTTAACGATGCAGCAACAGAAGCGGATCGTCTGTGGAAGAGAGTGGAGGAGGATGACGCCCGTCCACTGAAGAAGGAAGAAAACCGAAGAGGAAAAGAGAAACACTGAACAAGAAGAAGAAGATTGACTCACTCTCCCTCTCCACTCCTTCGAACTAGAGGGAAAATAAATAAGGAGAAAATCGTGAAGGAAAGGAAAATGGTTTTAAGAACCCTTGCTGCATTACGTAAAGAGCATAGATGGGTTGTTGATTTGCTAGATATACTTTTGCTTCAGTGGTCACGGTAGTCCTTAAATGTATTTGTAAGTGTATAAACCACTCTAGGAACGGGTCTTATGCCCATCAGCATATGATCGGCTTTATAAAATGTTTAGCCAATACAAAAATAATAAAAAGCACTTAAGCAGTCTTAGATGTTGTTCTTTCCGCTTTGTGCGTTAATTCTAACTTGAATTATATTCACTCAATATTATTCTTAAACCTAGCCTTATCTGAATGATTAAAAGTCAAGACTTCCTTTTTTTTATATAACTAAAAGTCGATAAGATATGCGAAAGTAATTTTTGCGTGAGATCCTTGCTTTTTTTCGTAGCGTTTAAGCTCGTAAATATAAACATACAGAGCATAAAGTATTTCATTGGCTCTACAGCGGTTTTATTGCCACTGTAAATAAAGAGCATTCATTATTGATAGCGATGAAACTTTTATGCCTGGAGAAAATTGAATTAAATTTTCTTTTTTTTTTTTAATAATAGCGATCCGTAAAACTTCGCCATAATAAAAGTTATGATTATCGACTTAAAATTACTCGCAACTAATAAAAAAAGACACTTGAACTTTGCTTCAAGTCAAGTTGATCTGTTGTAAATTCGAAAAAAATTATTTAGGTTTAGATGTTAGCTGCATCTACTCTTTAAAGTGCCTGCTCATTAAAGACAGGAAATTAAATTAGAAATCATAGGTTAATGATGAAACGTAAATTAGTTCATTTGTAACTCAACTGTTTTTAATATAAAAATTGAGTGCCTTATAAATACCGTTGTTTAAGCAGGCTAGACAGAAATCGGAAATTTCTTGCCGTTTTGTGCTCCGAACATATGAAATGTGCGTGTTGCGTGTGTCACTTGTCACGCAAACATAAAAACTATATTTAATAATAATTTCAAACAATTATATAAGGTTTTTTTTCCTTTCATTTTTATCAAGATGACGCTTTAATCTCATCTTGTTAAAATATCTTTAGATTTTTAATTAACTCAATCTTATTTTTAAAAAATTGTAAAACCTCGTTTAAAATGAAGTTTTATTGTGCAATGTAGACTTCATTGCAGAAATTTAAATTCTTAATTTCTGAAACGATTTTTTATAATACAGCTCATGGTTTTTGTTTTTGTGTCATCATTAACATTCTAATAAAAAGATTTTTATAACATGGTAAATATTATTTTTAAAGCTATTTCTTATATTGTTTTCAGCTTAATATTAAATTATAATTTACAACTTAAATATTTCTATTAAATTTCATTACAACTTTCATTTCATTTATCATTATGACTTTGGATATGTGCGTTTACAAGGGGCGGCCATAAAGTTTCTGAAATCGTACCGAAAAAATATGGCAAACTGTGAAGTTCAAAAAAACGCGCATTCTACAGAGTGTTTATGAATTCTGTGTACAAACTTTTAGGGGAAGTAAAGGGCCTTATTTTGAATATATTTTGCCAATAGCCTAGGGGTCGCAAATGAATCCTTCATACAGATACAAAGCTTTCAACGCTATGTATGTGAGACGGATAATGGTAATTTATGTTCATGAATTTAAATATTAAATAATGTTATTCCATTCCAGAAAAAAGGTGAATTAGCTTTTGAATAATTTAATTGAATATCCACGTCCTCATTCCTACATCAGTTGTTTAATTTAAACGTTGGGATATACAGGGTGTCCAAAAATTTAAAGATAGAGAAAAATTTCCAATTGCTACCCTGTAGAGCAACACCACATTAGTCTAAAAACAATTTTTCATCACACACTTCCCCTTGAAAGATTTTGAGAAAATGGGCGAGAAAGAGTCACTCAAAGTCAGGTTGGGCTGGCCAATTTGGCTGAGGTTTCTAACACATTTGAATTGCAGTGAAGCACACCATTGGGAATTTTCTTTTCTTGGGTGACTCTTTCTCGCCCATTTTCTCAAAATCTTTCAAGGGGAAGGGTGTGATTATAAATTGTTTTTAGACTAATGTGGTGTTGCTCTTCAGGGTAGCAATTGGAAATTTTTCTCAATCTTTGATAGTTTTCGAGTTAGCAAATGGATGACCTTAAATTTGGGGGTCAATGTCAAATATGAGTGCGGCAATGAATCCCCCCCCCCCCCCCGTATTACCTATAAACCACACTCATCAGATCTCGCCTGGAAGCTGTGAGATATCTGCCATATTACCAGACTTTTTGGACACCCTGTTTATACAGTCGTGGTCGTAAATTTCATGGTATGCATATTCAATAGCAAGGAACAAAAACTCCCTATGAACGTAGTCGAACAACGCACCACATGATGATGAAGATACGTAAAGAAACTAAACCTCTTCCCCTTGCCATGTAAATGGAATGCCGTGTTCATATAAATGGAAGGAAGTAGACCTGGCTGAATGGTTGTCTGGACTGTGTTTGAGTGAGACTACATGGCTGCAGCAGGTTACAGCAATGCCGAGTTGGCGGGTATGCATTTCACGTACGGTCAGGCAAATGGGAATGCAGCAGACGCGGCGCGTCTTTACAGAGACACCTACCCAAACCGATGGCACCCTGAACGTCGCATTTCATCCGTCTTCACCAGCGTTTACGTGATACTGGTACATTTAACATCACTTCCTCGCGAAGGACGTCCGCGAACCGTTGGGGCTGCTGCACAGGAACAGGCCATATCTCGGAAAAGGTGAAATAGGGTGTCAGCAAACCGACAGCATCAGCGGCAGTTACTTCCGAGACGCTGGAATGAGCAGATCGTTAGTGGCGTGACTGCGTGTTAGTGACACCCGTCGAAAACTCGGAGAGTGCGTCAAAAATGCAGTCAAAAATGCTCCAGCGTTTGAAGGATCGAGTCCGCCGCGTCCGCCAGGAGATCAAAGACAATTGGGTTCTTCACCACGACATTACGCCCTCTCACACGTCGTTCGCCGTCGGCGAAGTTTTGGCCAAGTTCAACGAAGCAACACTGACGCAGCCATCTACAGCCACTATCTAGCTCCCAGCGACTTCTTTCTGTTCCCTCGAATTAAGGGAAGCGATTCGACCTGAAAGGGAAAAGATATGCCTAGAAAGGGAAGCGATTCGACAGGATTCCAGCGGTCCAAGCAGCTTCGACGAGGTCCCTTGACAGACTTCCATGCGAAGAGCTCCAGTGAGCCTATGAACAATGGAAAAAACGCTTGCAGCGTTGTGTTGATGCCCAAGGATCATATTTCGAAGACTTTTAGTTCGCTGTAGAAAAATGTTTAATAAATTTTTTTGTTCTGAGACCAGTCTTGGAACTTTGTGAAAGCACCCTGTATAGTGGGAGGAGATTTTTTTAATATTTTCTTCAAATCTTTTTAATGTACTGCTCTTAGTTATACACATTAAAATTATTTATTTTTATGTATAATTTTTGTGTGCTGGGATTTTTATTGAGTTTTAAAATTTAAACGAATTTTAGAATTAAGAAGTTTTTAAGGAGAAAAGCATATATATATCCTACATCAATCTCTAGCAGTATAAATGAACTGTTTTACATGGGCAGAGATGGTATATGGAGCTGCAAATGGCATAGGAAGAGCTGTGGTCCGAATTTATCACGACAAATTTCCAAACCGTTGTGTCCCTAATCATCAAATATTTTCTCGATTACAGAGAGACTGGATCATTTTATTGTACAGATGAAGGAATTAATAGTAACAGAAGAGTCGTTTCACCCGAGCTGGTTAACAGGTTGAACATCTTTTGGTTATTTTACAAACATGTAGTATTTGGTTATTAAAACCGTTGCGATCATCAGTATCAACATTTCTAATTTTTCCGTTTTCTGGAAAGACATTAGCTAGAGAGACAATATTATGAGGAATCCCAGCCCTTGTGTATATGATACTTGGAAATTTTTTATGTATCAATAATTCATTTGCGACACCCAGTTTAGTGGCAAAATATATTCAAAATAAGGTCCTCTAACACTCCTGTTCTTAAACACCCTGTATAGAGTTCACAGATCTCCAATTATCCCGCAATAATACCGCGTTCTTCGCCGCTAGAGGTACAAAGGCACTACCATAATGAATTGTTATCGTCGCCTGTTCATGAAGTTACAAGAAGCCATCAACGAAGAACGCAAAAGAATGCTGAGCACCAGCCCATTCAGCACCTCAGACGCTGAAGCTTGTAGGCAAGTTAGGATTCGAAATTTTGCCACAAACCCGATCTGGCACAAATTGAAAAAAAAACACTACGTGGAAGGCGTTTCCGGGACGACGATGAGATCATTTCTGCTGTGGACATTTTAAACTGTCAAACTGAGACATGCTATAAAAATAGCCTCCAGCAGCTGATCCGTTGCTTGGAAAAATGTGCCACTAATCAGTTAGTGACTAGCTAGAGATGGACTAAACTGGCCATCAAACTCACGTGTCGGGCTATCTTTTTTCGGTAGAATTTCAGAAACTTTATGACCAATCCTCATATATGTGATTTCAAATTAAAAGTATTTTTCTTTATTATTTTCTTACTTTGTGGGCTAGCGAACATTATAATAATGTTAGAGCTTATCGAGTTTCAAAGAATTGCTTTCCGCTTTTCTGGTGTCTCCCTGACTGAAGTTAGCAATTTATTTGCGAAGAGATCAGTAACAAAGATTATGACGGCATATAGTTTCCAGGAAAACGTCGTCTGATAAGCATTTACGTGGATGACATTTTCAACTGAATGATAGAGCCGAAAGGACGTTGAGAAGGAGTGGGACCCGGAATAAGAAAATAATTGCTGCAAAAATGGTTGCAGATCTCAATCTCAATCACGAAAACTTTGAGGAGGAAGTCCATAAACAAAATTGGACTTCTGCAATTGCCAAACACTACTGACCGATATTAATGTGCTCCTAAGAGGAGAGGGTGATGCAGCATCTATAAATCGTAGACTAAATTATTGATCAATTGATTAATATGTTCCGATGAATCGAGCATCATAATGTACCCAACGACTGAACCTGTTTACGTGTGACGAAATCCGTCCCAAAACTTACGACCAGGATTATCTTGTGCGAACGCTAAAACATGGTGGAGAGGCAGAAATGGTTTGGACAGCCTTATCTTGATACTCTAGAAGCCCCGTCACCTTGAAATGTAGAATCACTGCCAGCGACAAGTACAAATTTTGGCCGACCCCCATTATGCAGACAGTTTCCCGAAGAGTGCGCCATTTACCCTCTGATGATTACCAAGCTCCGATTCACACAGCTGGTGTCGGAGATTCGTCAAATCGTGGTCGAAGAGCATGCAGACGAAGTCTCGTTCCTCCCCAGGGCGCCTCACTCAATATAACAAAGCCACTACGGTCAATTTTGGAAAACAAGTTTCGGGCTCGTTTTCCGCCTCCAGCATCTCTGCGAGAATTGGAGCAGTTTATGCATGAAGAATGGTATTAGATTCTATTATTCACCTTTCAGGACTTATATTCATCAAATATCCAGGAAAAATCGGGCGGTCTTGGATGCCAAAGGCAGTGCACATCATATTCAATTAAGATTTCATTCTTTTACCAGGTGTTTCCATATTTATGTCCAACCCCTGTGCATTATGTTAATATGTCAACATATTTTTAATGCAGCATGTTTAAATAGATAGTTCATTATGTTGAACTAACATGAAAGCTGATTAAATTCTCATATGTCAACGCTACTGTTTTATGCAGAATGATAAAACGTAAATTAGTACTTTGATGTTTGCCGCGTTATTCGTTTTATCACTTTATCAGTTATGATAGAGTAAATTACAAACGTATTTTATTACACTAAAGTAAATAACAACCCAAAACCAACTTTAAAGTTGTGAATTAATTTCAATTTTATAATCCAACTTATTATTTTTTTTGCAATTCCTTTATTCACGTCCATCACTCGTTCATTTAAAGTTTCTTGAGCTCGCATCCCGGAACATTTTTTTTTTACCGCAAAAGTCAGAATCTAAATTTTTTATTATCGTCACGAAATGGAGAGTTCGAAATGTATATGATAATAAAATTATTTATATATAAAGTGTCTCTATTTAACATAAAAAATATTGATTCCTAAAAAGTCATGTGATTTATGCAGAAAATAGAGGGGCTTGCGTGATTAATATAAAAATTCTCGACTTTATAAAATCACGTGAATTATGCAGCCAGAAACTTGCTCATTTTACAAAGGACGTATGATAGAGTTCGTTTATGATCTCCTTATATTTTCATCTTTTTTCCTCTCATGGCACTAGTTTATTAAAAATTAATCACGAGAGTTTGAAGAAATTATATATCTGTATTATACATGCAGTTTTATATATCCTCTAAACTAAAATTGCAAAGTTATTTATGTAGTGTCACGCGATTTATTCTACGTTGAAATAAACATATTTTTCACGTGCCAAGCATGCTAAAAATAAAAATAAATAAAATAAGTTCTCTGCACAGTTGCTCAAACTTTCCAGGAAATATAGACTTGAAAATCATGTTACATGCATATCCAGTTATGAATTTTTCACACGTGCAAATTCATTGTACAGGGTGTTGCAGATAACTACAGGGCAGTATAACGGGAAGCCTACCCGCTCGATTGCAGGGGCCGGCTCGGTCGATTGGCAGGATGGAGGGAGATGAAGGTGGCCTGCAGCAGCCAGCAGTTTCCACAGTCGGGGGGGGGGGGGGGATCATCTGATCATCTGGGTCCGGGTAACAATCCATCCTTCATTGTTTCCAACAAACGAAAAAATACTGATTGTTAAAATCCAAGATGGAGACAATGAAGAATGAATTGTTGCCCGGACCCCGATGATTATGTGACTTTTGAGTGCCCTGGCCTGTCTCTCGTTGGCCTAGGGTGGTGTTGGTTCAACGTCACAATCTTAGTGCTTCAATAATACATTATTGGCGTGATGTTCAGGCTTGATAGTTTCTAGGAGGTCGTGGTCGTGCGGACTCATTACACATTTAATAATGTAATCTTCATTGTTTTATCTTGCATTTTAACCATCAGTATTTTTTTCGTTTGTTGAAAACATTGGAAGTTCGGGTGTTGTTTCGGGTGACTTTTCCCAAGGCTCCGTGCTTTTCCGCATTAGCGCAACGCCTCCTATAAAGAAAGCCTCCGCACTGAAACGTCAAAGAAATGAGTTGGGACCCTGGATGGGAACGGAGAGGAAATGAAAGAGGGAATAATGAATAGTTGGTTAGTAAGTTACCCCAATAACTCCAACTACAGGCAGTAATAAGATGACGTTCGGAAGTCTTGATTGATTGTACGAGGGGCGTTTAAATTTGATCTGGACTTTATTTTTTATAAAATCAGAAAACTACAAAAAAAACACACCCCCTAGTTATTTCTCAAAGAAATCTCCTTGCTTCTCTAGCATTCTGGGAGCATCTGGATACCGGTTCAGTAGAAATCTTCAGACTGATGTCGAAACCACATTTGATTCAAAATGTCACAAAAGTAGGGTACATTTATGGTTCGACGTTCTTTCAGAATATCGACATGAATGATGCCCTTAATGTACAATCGCCATCACTTTCGTTGCCGACGGTGTCATCTTGAATTTCTTTGGTCGTGGTGAGTCAGTATGTCGCCATTCCATACTCGCACGCTTGCTTTCAGGAGTATGGTGATGAATCCATGTCTCGTCGATGGTCACAACACGTCTTAGGATGATGTCACCATCTCTGTCATATCGCTGCAGCGGCATGAAACAGATTTCCACCCGGGTGGTTTTGTGATCCTCGGAGAGTTGCTTAGGGACCCATATGGCACAGATCTTGTTGAATTTCAACTTATCGTGGATGAAGATTTCCACACGGCCAGTGCTGATGTTCAGCATTGAAACCAATTATCGAACATGAATCCGCCTGTTGTCCCTTATCAGCTCATTTGTTCGTGCGGTGATGCCATTAGATGGCCGAGAGGGCTAGGGCGTAGGATTTCTAGTTCTCGAGTCCGCCTGGTCGTGGGTTCGAATCCCGCCGTGGGCATGGATGTTTGTGTTTGTCCCGAGCTGCGTACAGATATAACTTGTGTAAAAGAAGAAAAATGACCTTAGTAGTCGACGCCAAAATTCCTAATAAACCAAATCAACCAACCATCATCGACAGCAGTTGCTGGTCTTGCCTTATGAAGTTCATTGCCGCTGGATTCTCGCCTTCCTTCAAACTTTTGACACCAAGCAAAGACGGATGATCGAGACAAACATGACTCGGTGAACTGCATTTGAAATCTCTGATGTAATTCAGATGCTTTCACACAATCTTTGTGGAGAAACTTGATGGTTATTCGTTGTTCCACTTTGGTCGACACATCGCTGTCCGCCATTTTGTTTAAACAAACAATCGGTTGTCATGGCAACCGGATGAGTGGTGCTGCATTTGTATCTGAAACCAATTGCTTCACGCATGCAACAATGCCATGCTTCTTCGTCCTCTAGCAGCCCTAGAGCTTTTGCAGCCTCTTGGAAAGTATTTTGCAATACACAAAGAACTCTTCGAAGACCTTCAAATGATTTTGGACCACGAACATACCATAGCAATCAATCCTGTCGATTTTCATACTCCGCTAGTTTCGCATAGGCTGCCTCGACCTCCGCGATTGTATGAAAATTTTTCTTCGTCGGCGCTATCACCTTATTCATTAGGAATCGTTAATCAAACAAACTGTTTACACACTATTTACTAATAGTTATTACATGCATCAAACAATTATTGAGCTATTTTCGAATCTCCCACACGTAGAATTGAAGTAGATAACGACTTACTATTGGTCACTGGTCTTAACAGCCAATGAAAACTCCGAATTTAAAAATTTGAATCTTTTTTGCGAATTTGCGTGATTAAGCACTGTTAATTTTAATTAACATTGCGTTATCTTAATATATATAAGGTGCTTTGTTAGTCTGTCATACCATGCAAATCCCGACTTTTCATTGGCAAATGAAACAATTGAAGCAACAAAAGTAAATGACGCGACAAAAGCAAACAATTAAAAAATCTCCTTTATTTTTAATAATACTAGGGATTGCACCCGTCGCAACCGAGCAGAGGCAATAAGCAACATTAAACACCCATAGATTATATGAAAGGGAAATATATTTAGTAACTCACACGTTTAGCGCTTCAAAGCCGTACTTAATCATCATAGGCGCTTCATATCATATAAAGATGCTGCCTTTGCACGTTGCATTTGAATGGCGATATTAAAGGTTGAAATCACATTTAGATCCAGGCCCACCTTGAACATTGAAGAGTTGCAATTCCACTCGCTGCCGTTGCCAGGGCAATCTTACCTTCAATCGAACAGTCGCCAACATTTTCTCCAACAAAAATGATTTAACGGTTTCTAAGGACCATCCAAGAGAAGTATTCTCCCTTTTGGCGTCTCATTGCATTTAATGTGTGTTTGTACACAATCAGCTTTTCTTCATTTAAAAGCGATGTTTGATCCACCAACTCTTGCAGATTTGCCCTTGGTTATGCAGTCTCCAGCTATACCAATGGATTTGAATCCTGGAACGCTTCAACTTCTTGATCAGCGAACTGATGTAATTGAGGCATCTCAGGATAATCCTTGAGTCGGCGTTCACTGTTCGTCAGATATTGGTCAAATCTCTTAATCCGAGGTACAGGACTCGAAGATTAGTTGCATCTGAGTTGAGTTGATGCTGATGGTCTTCTGACAACGCCTCTGACCAACTATTCCATAATCGCTACAGTACCCCCAAAATGATTGCAAATAGATGTCTGAGTTGTCGAAGCATCTGAAAACCAATTACTTCAACACATGCAACGATGCCATTCTTCATTATCCTCTAGAAACCCTAGAGCTTTTGCAGCCCCCTGGAAAGTATCTTGCAATACACCAACAACTCTTCGAAGACTTTCAAATGACTTTGGATCACAAACATAGCAAAGCGATCGATCCTGTCGACTTTCGCGATTGTCTGAAATTTTCACTTCGTCGGCGCTATTACCCCATTCTTTAGGAATCGTTAATCACACTGTTTACTTTAGAGTTATCACATGCATGAAAAATTATTGAGCTATTTTTCGAATCTTCCACACGCACATTTGAAGTAGATAAGACTTACTATTGGTCACTGGTTGTTCAGACCAATTCCGAATTTGAAAATTTGAAAATTCTAGCGAATTTGCGTGATAAAGTAGTTTAATTAATTTTACTTAACACTGTTATATTGTTAAAAAAAAAAAAGAGAGAGATTTTTAATTGTTTACTTTTGTCGCGTCATTTATTTTATTGCGAGGCCAACGAGAGACAGGCCAGGGTCAAGGATCCTTAAAAAAGTTTCTAGCTCCCAATAGGGCGGGAACTCTATTGAAAACTGGCGCTGCATGTACATTCGGCCCAAAAACGCCTGCAGCGCCGCCCTATCGACAGACAGAAAATTTACTTTCATTTTCAGTTTCAATGAAAAACTTCTATCGCAGGCAACGAGATAGAATACATAGAGTGGCTGTACAGCCGCCATATTTGAAACCAATTGAAAGTCAGTATAATCGGCGTGGCAGACCTGTAACTAAAGCATGATTTCCTATGGGCGTAGTAGAGGAGCCCTTGACTAAAGGAGCGATTTTCAAACCTTGGGGGTTCCGCAAAATATTTTTATTGACAGAAAATCAAATTAAAACCTTTTAAAAAATATAATAATCTATTTATTTCAAATTATAATTAATTTTATTTTGTTTGTGGTAATAACAAAATCTAAAAGTTTGATAATTTAAGTCTGCTGCGGAAGTTTGACTCAAGTGCATTGTGAAAGGAACCAAGGAACACTAAATTAAAGGATTGTGTGTGACAAATATTTTTTAAATGTACAATTAACACTTCATATTTTAACGTTTTTATTTTTTATTTTTTTAATAGAATCAGCCTTTTGACCCTTATATATAACGAGTCTTATATACATTTGCCTGATAATTTTCAAAAGACTTTGATTTACACAAGTGATTCATTCTACATATATCACTTTATCCTGCAGGTAAAAATACTGGCTAGCGAGGGGGGGGGGGGGGG
>JAHWFO010017593.1:5657716-5799365 GCA_023313115.1 Rhysida immarginata
GGGGGGGGGAGACGCCGCGAAGACCAAATATGAGAAGACGGGGTGAAAAAATGATCATCACGCCCCGGGCGCAATTTACCATTGCCTGCGGTTTATTTTAGCAATTTAAATTTCCATGATAGGCTTTGCCTAATTGAGGAACCCTACATACGAAAGAAATGAAGGGTATACGAAATTCCTACATTAATATAACTAATTTATAATCTGAAATAAATGTTGTTTTATCGTTTCGATTACTACAGTTGTACGCTGAACAAACTGCAGGCATGTTCACGTTCTATTATAAAAGAAAAAAGAAAAAAAAATCCTTTAGAAAACTCAAATAAAACACGACTTTTTGTCACTAGAAACCCAGGTAAAGCTATCTGATCCAACACGTAACTGACTTCGCTATACTAAAGAAAACATGGCGACCGAGTTTGCAGCTAGTCGCCGCGAAGGGCGCTGTATCCAATGGGACAGCCTCTCTATGTATTCTATCTCGTTGATCACAGGTAACCGTCGGCCCTGATTCGACCTATGTGGCACCTGGTGCGATCTGTTTTCTTTAGCTTCTCGAAACAATGGAAAATGGCCGAAGCTCGATGACCAAGAATATCTATAGACCGTGCTAACGAGATATGACAACCATTGTTGTTTGATGTAATGCGCAATTTGTTTGGGCATATGTATTTTATCCTACTACACCAGATGGCAGCCGCAATTATGACGTCATTGCGACGTCACGGCCAATTTTATGTCATAAACTGTTTTCATTTTACAAATCTGACTTTTAGTTTCGGTTTAATAACGGAAGTGTTAGACCAAGAGCACATGTCATTTATTTCTCGATAGGCTTATAAATGCAAGCTGAATTTAAAAATGGCTAGAAATCAACGATGTGCCGCGAGTTATTGTTTAAACAACATGCTTTGTATTGTTCAAAGTCTATCAGCACAAACACACTAAATTCTTAAAAAAATTTAGTGTAGTGGATATCTGTTGTTCATTTTAAAAATTTGTTGGTTTCTTTTTAATTTTCAATTTAAAATATTCCAAATGTAAAAATGAAGTTAAATTATTTCAGAGATTTTCTTATTTTAGTTATATATAATAAAAACTATAAGAAATAATAATTTTATATAATTTTAAGTTTATAAAATAATTTCATCATTAATTTTATTATTTCTCTGTATATGTGTATTATATAATTCACTTCATTTCTAAAATGAATATGCTTGTATATAATGTGTATTTATTAATTTTTAATTGCATTTTATTCATTTATTTACTATTTATTAATATTTATTCTGAAATATTGTTAATTTTTAATTGTATTTTATTAATTTCTTTGTTAAATGTATCTATTTTATTTCTTAAGATAGATGGCTTTCTTATTTAATCTAACAGTAACACGAATAAATTTCCAATATTTTCTTTATTAATTCAATTCTTTATTTCAATGCCAACATTAAATAGAACAAAATTTGAAAGTAAAGGGTTTATGAATGCAATTTACGTCACTAAGCTATAAAATTGCGAAAAGAAGTGACGTCATTTATGCACGTTACGTAATGACGTCAGTTTCTCGCGATGCTCGCAGGAAACGATATCTGAATGATACTTTTTCTTTTTCCTACTACTCCCTCTGGTGTAGTAGGAAAAAGCAAAAGTATACATTCAGATATCGTTTCCTGTTATCACGAAATTACAAAGGCAATAATGGAAAATGTGTTAATGTCATATCTCGTTAGTATTAAGGATCTCTGGCCAGGGCACTCAAAAGTCACATGATCATCGGGGTCCGGCCAACAATTCATCCTTCATAGTCTCCATCTTGGATTTTAACAGTAAGTATTTTTTCGTATGTTGGAAACAATGAAGGATGGATTGTCACCCGGATTCCGATGATCATGTGATTTTTGAGTGCCCTGGCCTGTCTCTCGCTGGCCTCGTTTTATTGCGAGAAATGTTTCACTTGGCAATGAAAAGTCCGGATTTGCGTGATTTTATAGATCCGCCACCATGTTTTACTCTAGGAATGAGAAAGTCTGGACGGTAGGCTTCTTTTGGAGCTTCTCCAAACGTAAATTCGCCCCGACGTCGGAAATAATGTGAAAGATGATTCATCCGACCATATCACTCTTTTCCAGTCATCGGAGGTCCAGGCTTTATGGTCTTTACACCATCTGACACGCACTTTAGCATTGGTCTCTGTGATGAAAGGCTTTTCAATTGCAGCTTCCATGAATATTGCATTTGTGAAGCTCTCTACAAACCGTTTTTACCGAAATGGTGCGTTCAAGATGGGTATTATGTTCTGCAGTCACTTTTCTTGCAGTAGTTTTTGGCTGTTTTGACACAATCTTGTTAGTGCTCGACGGTCCGTTATCATTCATTATTGTTTTCTGCCCACTATTCTTTTTCGCCGATGACGTCTTACCATACACACTTTTTTGGTACGCACTCACAACATTGGAGACTGTTGCTCCTAAAACGGTAGAACAAAGTCGCTGTTCGGGACACGAAAACACCTGCTAAACGGGCACCAACGATATGCCCCCTTTCAAAGTCTATGAAGTCAAGGAATCACTTATTACAAACTACAACTGAACACAACTTGTAATATACTGAAATATAACACAGGAGAGGTAGAGAACTGATTTTAATATGTAGACATGGAAATTTCTATGAGCTTTCTCAAACGCCACGA
Source organism: Rhysida immarginata (assembly GCA_023313115.1). Classification (NCBI taxonomy): domain Eukaryota; kingdom Metazoa; phylum Arthropoda; class Chilopoda; order Scolopendromorpha; family Scolopendridae; genus Rhysida; species Rhysida immarginata. The sequence goes on from JAHWFO010017593.1 coordinate 5,660,409, forward strand.
TTATTTGGACGATCCTGTTTTGAGCGGGTGTTCACATTATTTTGACCAACCCCTGTATGTAACTCAAAAGGTAAACAAATTCACACTCTTCAAAAAAATCGAATCCAATTTTGCTTAGCAACTCTTATTTGAGACTAGCGGGAAATTATTGTCTACTTAAAAACTTCAATCCGTTCTACACCGAGTGGCTAATTTACGAGGGTAAATTTTGCTTAAAAACTCTAATCCGTTCTCGTATTATGACCATCTGATAGTTTTAAGCAATTTAGCTAGTGAGTCACTCTGTTGTCGTTAGAGGGCCAGTAGATTGGTATAAAAAAGGAACGCTTAGTTCTTACAAAGACAGTAGTAGAAGTGATTTGTTTGTGAATATATGAGTAAACAAAGCAATTTGACAGATTTTAAAGGTGGGACGATTGTAGGAACTTTCAGCCATGGAGCGAGTAACAGCGAAACCGCCGCTTTCGTGAATTTTTGCCGCATGTTTAGTAAACACCTTGTATAGTAAAGTTTCTTACAACACTTGCGGAAGTACTATCTTGGCGATATTTGTACAGCATGTAATGGCGGGTATGTTCCTTGTCCACTTCCAATTGGCCGGCACTTACAATCTTCACTCTGACGAGGAACTAACACGGGGTGGAACCAGGTTCCCGTCGTCATGTATCCGTGCGCGCCATTTTAATTTTGTGAAGAATTAATGAAAAAATTAATTTTTGAATATATGAATTTATAATGTCAAGGGTTAAATTTGCCTTGAAAGGGATTTGAAATTAATTAAAACTTTGTATAAATATTTAATGTGTGTATTTTGATTTTTATATAGTTTTAATTAAGTTCATTAATATAAAATTAATCTAAAACATAATTTAACGTTGTGTGAATATTTAATTTTAATATCGCTGTGATGACGTTAATCATTTTAAACTTCTTATAATCAAAATAATTTACCAGGCATATCGTTGAGATTCATTTTAAAATCTTTTTCTCTTGGAACGATTTATATTGTTAGCGTCTTTATATCGTAGTTTGGTTTCGAATATTCTTATAGGAAATACATCTCTTTGTCGGTAACCTTTTTTATAGCGAATGTTTTTAAGCTGATACTTGTAATGAATCGGTCTGATGCAGTTTTAAAGATTACAGAAATATAATTGTCACGATGATGCGGCAATAATTTATTTGAAGAAATTGGCTCATTTCATTATATCTTTACTAACCTAGATAAAATTCTTTCATTGTAATTAAATTTAATTGAAACTCATTTTTATTTCATGTAGATTAGAGAGGTTCGGTTACATTAATCATCTCTTTTATTTGAGCTATGGTTTGCTTTTGAAATCTATATAGTACCTTCTTTGATAGCCCCCGCCCTTTTTTTTTAAGTCTATTCAGATTTTTACATTTTCTTGCTTTAAAAGAGTCTTCTAAGAAGTTGTCGTTTATGTGACTGTCCTCCGTGATGGATTGGCGAATCCGAATAGTTTTCGAGTAGAAGGGGGTTCGTAAGTGAGAATGAGCCAGTGTATATTCCCCTTTGATGTCGAATGGAAGAAAAGCATTTTGAACTGTTTTCTCTCGGTTCCTCCTTCCCTTTTGAGGGCGCAGTGGTAGCATCCAATTGCAACTTTGGTGAAACAGCAGGGGAAATCTAGCCGGAGAAGCAGCGTCATCTACAGGTGAAAGAAGACAGGTGCCACTGATGGAACCGGGGGGAGAAAAGAGAGGGGGGAAGGAAGAGATCTTTTCTATTTGGATTTATCTATTGACGAGAGGTTGGGACGTGATTGTACTTTTGCCTAATGATGGCACTCTTCCCATCCTTTTCCCCCCTCCTCCTTCCCCATGGGGTCAGGAATAAAGGCAGAGTCGTTTCCAGCTTCTCTTAAAAGAACCATCGTTATGTTTTATTACTCTTTCTAGCCGTAAACGGGTTTTCAAACAGGGAAATACCATTAATTAAGAGAGTGGGAAAAAACAAAAAAATTGGAGAAATCGCCATGTTAACAAAGGCGCCACCAATTGGCTTGGACAGTGATTTGGAGAGATTTAATAAAGAAAAACATAATCTCTCTGGTTTTTTATTTTCCTCAACACCCAATTATTTAGAGATGGTAATTTTTTTTTTATTAATTTATTTTTTGAAATTATGAATGAAATTTCGATGATGAAAACGCAGAACTTATTCCTTGGTGGAATTTGTAACCACCTTCATTTTATATTTTTGTTTATTTTTGAAAACTGATATGGAATAGAGCCAGATTTCAAGTTAAAAATCGAAGTTGCAGTAATAATTTATTGAATTCGATATAATGTTTAAAGAAGAAATAAAAAGGTATAATATTTTTTCTATAAGAAGAAATCTCTTAGTTGTCATTACAGGAAGTCGTGAGTATTGGCATTCTTATAGTAAACGGAGTGTTTTAAAATTTAACTCTTATTTTTGATCCTTTGAAGAAAAACTCAAGACACAAAAAGGATTTCAGGAGATTGTTGGTGAGCTTACATTTTCTTATGAATATTGATTTCTGATAATAAAAAAAAATCGTCCTGAAAATATTTTAAAAGTTGTTGTTTTAAGCAAATAAGAGAAAAAAATCACTGCCTCTGAAAAACAACACGTGACCTATTAGGAAAACAAGAAAATACCTCGAAGCTTTCACGTGAGCAAAAAAAAAAATAACAACAAACAAAAAAACATTAAACTGAAAAAAAAAAGTTATACTATTTTTGTCAAGGCTGTATTTATTATACAGGGTATATATGGACGACGTTTCACAAATTTAAGGATATGTAGAGGATGATGTGGTGAACATTTTTTATTAATAAATCCATAGTCCCAAACGAAAAACGACGGAGCCACAGCTTGTTTGATGTCCTGGTTTGTCAAGCATTGAACTAGGCACGTTTACTACGATGTCCCCTGTCATTGCTTCTTTTGTGTTTGTTTATTAAATGTTTTGAAACCTTGTATGCTTTATCACTGAGATTGTTGTACGTATTTCCTGATGTTTAATTGTAATAACCTCGGTGAGGAAACCGAGCTGTTTCCTCACAGTTTTTTTTTTTTTTTTTGCTCTTGCTTTTTAAAAAAATTGGTATTCAACATTTGTAAATTGTTATTGTTTATTGTAATTTATTGTTCCTTTTCCTTTATTGCTTTTTCGAAAGCTTTAAAAATTAAAAAAAAAAATACGTAATGCGGCCAATTTACATGACTGGCAAACTTACCCGCCTTTACCCTACCTTTCAGCAAAAGTGCTGCACCTGACCATTGGGGGGTTCCATTGGAAATACGTTCGCGCGTTAGGTTTCACGCTCGAAATTCCAATGCAGTGACAACACAGTAATTCAGACAGCCATTCCACGGCTTGACGCAAAACAGAATTCAAACAGTAATTCAAACAGCCATTCCATCAAACATGCAGTGGCTCCGTCGCTTTTCATTTGGGACTATGGGTTTATTAATAAAAAAATGTTCACCACATAATCCTCTACATATCCTTAAATTTGTGAAACGTCGTCCATTTACACCCTGTATATTATTACTAGCTGAACCCATGCGAATGACGTAAGTGCAGAAAACAATCCAAATGTTAATAGTTGGTAGATCTGCCTATGTCATGTATCCCGGATCTATCAAATATAAAAACATAAAGTTACGAAAATTTAGCTTAAAAATTATCCTATAATCGAAGCAAATTACCTCGCTTGTACAAATATAAAACTTTTCAATCTATTTAGCCTTTTTCATCTTTTCTCTCAAGGCACACTTGGACCTACACTTAAATTTCTGTAGCACACGTAAAGTATGATGACATAAAAAAAATGAAAAGAGGATAATTTTTTAGGATTTAGTTATTAACACAAACAAAACAATTATTATTGTTTGCAATAAAACGATAATAATTAAAATTTTAGGTAAAATGTTATTTTTTATGTTTATAAAATTTTCGCGGCTCTCCTAGATCTTCCCACTGCACACAAGACTTTACTATATTCAGTCCCGCTATCTATGGATTAAAAACGAAGCGCGCATGCTCAAGCTGGTATCAGTTCGCGTTGAAAAAGAAACTGAAGCTATTCTAAGGCATCTACTTTTTTTATGAAACCTCCCACTAATGGAAAAATGCACGCCAATTTTTAGTTTCAAAAAAATTTCAATCACATACAGTTTTTTTTTTATTGTTTATTATATACATCAAGAGATGGCGCTGCTATCGTCGAATCAGAACATGTTACAAATATATCAAATTACTTTTGAATAATATTTAGGTAGTAATTTCATGACTTTTTACAAAAAGAATATCATGAAGAGCAAGGGTTTATTTATTATGGTGAATCGGAACAAGGCCACCTATATCACCAGGCCAGCTCCCTGAAAAAACATGATGACGATCTGAGGTTTACTGAGCATTGAAACAAGACTACATTTAACACATTGAGCTTTATTGAATAATTAGCCTATTATAATAATTAATTTCACAGATTTCTAACTTCATAATATGTGCTTTCGAATTTTTTTTATTGAAAAGGGTTACTACGTATTAATTTGCAAATATATTGCCACTATTTTGATTGAAACATAAAGCCATATAAATAACAAAGTTCAAAAACTTACATTTTGTTAGCATATTTTTCTATTTCAGCATAACTCACGAGTCAGCTGGTGTGGATCACGCAGATCGTCCTGAAATCGTCGCCACTTTTTTTTCCAGGGAGCTGTCTTGATGAAATATGACGCATGCGTACTTCGATTAATAAAGCCATCTAAAGCGGTGCGCGATTATTTCAATTATTAATTAAAAAGAAGTAAAAAAAATGCAACAGACATGAAACGACAAATAAAAATAATATAAGCTACAATTAAAAAAAATAAAAAATAATAATCACACACGAAAAGTCATAGTAACGAATTTGTTGAAAATTTTTAGTTTGCGTTTTGTTTCACTATCGTTTCACTAAACACACACACAGGCACACAGAGACAAACGCACACACAAACTCCTATTTCCCCCTTGTGACTGAATTTGTAAAATAGCAAACTGACAAAACATTCAAACGCTTTTCTTTAAAATGACAGCCGAACAAGACAAAGACAATTAATCTTTTAATAACCACCAATTTAATAACGGAGATGACAACAACGCTTTCTTATTGGATAGTTAAAAATTTCCAACACCAAAATCTTGCTTGTTAACACCTAAGCAAAAACTTGGAATTTGATCTATATGAGAATATGCATAAAAACTTTATATTTCATTAAATCAATAAATAAACGCAGTTACGCCATTAGTCGTTTAATTGTGATTAGATCTCGATAAAATAGGTTTTTATGGTTAATTCGATTCCCCATAAAAGAAGTTTGAAGAAAGACGACTTTAATGTATACTAACTGAAAATATTTTTTTTTACCTAACGCCGATTGAAAATAGCAAGATAAGGAAATTAAGCTGCATATCATCGCTCACGTGAGTTACTTGAATATTTAACACTTTGATGTACCGAATGCGAATTTCCATATTTTCTCTATTGTACAGCTTCTTGGAATTAAAATATTGATTGGAGGAAGGCCTGTAATGTATTGCTTTCTTGGGGTACGTTTTTTTTTATTTCCTCTCCTCCTTTCTTTTCCCCCTCCTCGCCATGCAACGGTTTTGCCTGCATTGTCTATAATTTAGCACAGTTACGACAGGAGCCGATGCGGAAGAGGAATCGATTGGACCCGTTGATATCCAGCGCAACAAATCAAGTTGTTATCGAGCGCGCGGCACCGCTAGGAAGTGCATTGAATGAATCTCGTTTCAGGTGCAGGGCCAATAACACATTTTCAAGTGATGAGAAGGGGAATCGGGGAGAAGGAGCTTTAGAAGGCCAAACGCTTGCAGGGATACTTGCGAACTGGGCCGAGAGACATTTCATCCATGTGACAATAATGGTTATTACGGGTTGAGGCCTGATGAAAATTGAGCCAGTTCACTGCATTGGCTTGTTTTCGAGGCTAATTCATTTCGCCCAAGCTCCAAATGAAGCGAGAAGGCGACGATGCCGAACCTAGTCGATTCCCCCTTAAAACTTGCCCTATCAAGACTTTATATTTCGGCTGCCTTCCAAAAGTTTGAATTCCCTTCGTCCATAAAAATAACTGAGTTGACAATGGAAAGGGACGTTGTATCGCCTCTCTCTCTCTCTTTTTTTTTCTTTTAAAATTTTATGATAATGAAGGATTTATCTTTGAAGTGTGAAAAGATGGGGTGAGGTTTCTGCTTTTTTTTTTTTTAATATGTGTGAAGGAGATTAATTACGGCTAAGTGACTAATCTGATTAATGAGCTCTGAATGACACGGATGAGTGGATGAGAAAAGAATGGGCAAGTTGAAGAGAAAATTGCGAATTATAATATCGCTGAAAACGTTTTAAAGGACTAATTGCGGCGGTTATACTCCATTCGGTCGACTTTCATTCGGTCGACTCGCAATCGGTCGACTCCCATTCGGTCGACTCGCATTCGGTCGACTTTCAAAGGGCCGATAGGGTTAGTTTGTCGGCATTAATTCCCCCCTTTCGTGAATAACCTCCCCCAACACCCACCTTTCTTATCTGAATCGAAAGCCCATGATTCGAAAAGATATGTTGAAATTTTGAAAAGTTTTGTGCGTATAAGACCAATTTTGTGTAGCTATCTCCTCCGAAACGGCAACAAGCAGAATCAAATGAAATTAATACATACTTAGAGGGTACCATAAACTGTGCCTTGACGTATTTTTATAAAAGTGTGCTTTGACAAGCGAACCAAACTGAAAAAACTTGGTATGTGGAGACTCCTCTTATTAAGGCGAATATTTTTTGTAAGTAACTTACTTGGCTTGATGAGTAAATAAACAGTAAATAAAATGTAAAAATAAACTCACATAAATAAATAGACCGATAACAATGTAAAACAGTTTTATTCAATATTTAATAAAATGAAGGAACATTATTATGTGCAACTCGATTTAAAAGAACAATGGCATCCTCTACTGTTTGCGGCGAATGTTCATACATACGAGTATAAGATTGATAACGCCGATTGAGTTCGGCATATTTAGCATTACCTTTTGATAGTCTGTGAGCGGCAGCAATGCTTGCTAGCTTCATCTCATAATCAATTTGCTTCTGTTTAATTGCATCGATGAATGCATGAATATTAGGATGGAATTCTTTTATTGATGACTTCAAACTGAAAAGTTTCGAGACTATCCTCAAAACTTCTAATTTTTACTTCCCAGACTGTTGGTTTAGATATGTCGATGATATCTTCACGATATTCGATACAAAAATATGCGATATCGATACTTTTATAATTCATTTAAACAGTTTTTCCCCCACAGTACAGTTTACTTTTGAAGTAGAAAAAGACCAAAAACTGCCATTCCTTGGATAAAAAATTCATACAGGATATCACCACCATGGAAAAAAACGGGAAAAAACTAGTCCTCCGTAGCAAAACATTCAATCGACACAACCCGGAAGCGTTTCCAGACCAGAAAGGGGTAGGTGGGTGCGGGCGAGGTCATTCATGAAATGGGGGAAGTAATGCTGACAAACCAACCCTATCGGCTCATTGACAGTCGACCGATTGCGAGTCGACCGATTGGGATTCGACCGAATGCGAGTCGACCGATTGAGAGTCGACCGAACGGAGTTACCCCATTGCGGCAGTTAAAAAATAATTTATGAAGGTGTGTAAATTATAAAACAAAAACCGCTCAAGGCAGTTTTTTTTTATTCTTTAACATGCTCTTGAATTCTTTTCTGCCTTTCATAGCTTATTAAGTAAACTTTTGCGCCTATTGATTCCAATCGATCTGACCCCTGAGGTTCGTAGAAATTTACGTTAAATTAATTTACGTGACGAATAATTGCAACGATATTAACAGCTCCGCTAACACTGGTGTGCTTTAATCACTTTTACAGGTTAAGAGCTTAGGTGCATTTATTAATTTACAAGTGGATAAGAGGATGGAGTAGTTAGAAAATGGTGTGACCTTTCATTCCAGGAAGCATTTTAAGGATTTATTCTCTGCAAAAGATTTAAGCATTAAAAATATTTGATATTTCCCCGAACTCCTTTCATTTTTACTAATTATTCTTTCAAATAAGGTTTATTAAAAAATATAAGACGGGTCGAGGGTCTCGCACTTGCTAGCTCACTCTCTCTCTCTCTTTCTCTCTCTCTCTCTCTTAAATTGTTATTTTGTACGACGAAGGTGAGAGTTACTAAGGGTAACGGAAACCAGAACCGGTGAATCATCGTAAATTTATCACATAAAAATTCTGGAGGAGGAGAGCGTGCGACGAATGGAAGAGCGCATGATCGATAAGTGCGCGTATAAATATTGCATTGCAGCCGGAAAGTTTAATCGAAGATGTGTACAGAGAGAAGAAGGCGGAGAGAAAAGGACCAAGTGAATGGAGGAGGAGGAGGAGGAGGAGGCTGGAATTTACAGCACGGACTCTACTAAATGTGGCTTGGAGCCTATACAACCCCCATCCTTTCCCATTTCTCTCTTTTTTTTATTTTCACTTTTCCCTTTCTTTCTATCTCTCCTATTCTCCTCACACCAGTTGCTTACCTGCTGCCCTGCGTGGGTTATTGCGCAAGTGCTGCTCAAATTGGAGCCATTGCTCTCTTCCTCGACAGCAACGATTATCTCCGGGTTTTTCATTTTTACTTCATTCTTGAAATATTTGGAAAGCATTTATTTTCTGGGAATTAATAAATATTATAGTAGGAGAGAAATGTATAAATAATTGGAAAATGAAAGGCTTGTGAATGAAAGTTTTGGCTGAAAGAAAAATAGATAAAGGAAGCGTTTAAAATTTATCATTATATCTTTCTTCTTGAAAAATGCTTTAATACAATTTCTGCTTCAAAAATCCTTGTTCTTTTTCACTCTAGAATTATAAATAATAAATTATAAGAGTCTCTAATGGTTTCGTTTATGCAAAATTAAATATTAATATAAACACGACAAATACGCTGGAAAAATTTTTTTCGGAATATTCAATTTTATTCCCCCAACATCGTTAATTTATTTTAAAGAATGCTTTAGGGTACATCCACGTAATTAAATTTAAATTGAAAAGCACCTTTTCTGTCGTAGGATTTTTAATTTATTTTAAAGTTTGGACGCTTTCAAAACTCGTACTATAGCAACACTTCCTAAAAAGAAAGCCTGTGCATTGAAAAAATTGACTGTAGCCGCTTATCAAAATTCATACCTATCTTTAAAAATGCATGTTCGTGAACAAAAAAAAAAATAATCAAATATTTGGATTTGAACAGGAAATGTCACAAACACCACATCAACCGCTGCATATTATTTGTATAAACAACTTTACATTATTAATGTTTGATTGCATCTCTGTGTATATGAAGGGCTTCATCCTCCGTTCGATCCGGCATTTTATTTGTTTTTGGGCACGCAAAAAATTCGGGAGATAGCTCAAAATGTAGCTAATTGTATTTAGATATGCTTTGTAATAGTTTTGGAGTTTTATAGAAATAAAATTAGATTGAATTAAATAACTTTGGAATATAGAAAATATCTTAAAGGTATAATGTAATATCGATTACAAAGATTATTTATTTAGCCATTTGTTAAGACTGAGAAACAATGGCAACTCCTAATGGTGTCCTGAATTTGGTTTGAAAAGTTTTTTCAGTTTTTTTCAATGCGAGCGTTTAGCTTATAGCTACTTATAGGAATGAACATTTGACCCGGCCGTCCATCCGCAAACAATACCTTGAAAACGGATTAACTTTATCAAATTCTGTTTTCAACAATGATCATCAAAGTCGTAGCTTAGCTGTACAAAAATTTTAGACCTTTTCGTGGACCCCTTCGAGCCAATTGTACAAGCTCTAACAGTCACCGTTATGAATACAAAGATATGGCATGTGATATAACAATCAATTTGGGTAATGACGAGTCATGAATGAATAAATATATTTATATATAATCATATTTATGGTACTGTCTGTTTATCTTATAAGCAACTAGCTGAAGCACCCGGTGTCGCTCGGAGAAAAATGTATTTTTTAATATTTATGTATATATATATAGATAGATACACTGTATTCCCGCGCGAAAGACTTGCATTCATTGGTGATGCTGTTTCTCGGAACAATCGCAAAAAAATCTTCATTAAACAAAGCAAACGTCACAATTTTTTAAAGCTGGCGAAACTCCCATTCAGCTCCAGGTAAATTGAATTTTAAAAATAAACTACAATGGAAAGGAAGAAAGGAAAAATAAAACTCTTTCTTAGGGAGTACCTAGAAGCCAAGAGAAATATACTGGCAAATGTCAAGTTTGTAGGCTTAGTGATGAATGAATGAATGAATTCATAGTTTTGGAGATTTCGTGATGAATGAATGAATGAATGAATGAGTGTACATTTTTCGATGTCTCTTTTATAAAAATAAATGTTGACGTGGGACATTGGTTTCTCAATGACTCATGTTACACTAATTGAGTAATTGCGTCTTTCTCGTTGGCTTCTGGTTGCAGGAGACCTACTATGGTTCCCAACGAACAATTTGTATTGCTTGGTAAATTGGAAGTTTTATTTTAAATTTTAACTTGAACGTTGAACAAAAAAATAGACGTAAATTTGGAAGGAATCAAATCAATTTCCGTCACTTACTAGAATCTAAAATTACTCCTGCGTCACAACTAAAGATTTTATTATGAGGCATAGAACCATTATTTATTTGTTATATCGTGAATAAATAATTAATAAAACATCTTTATTTTTCCGTTTTAAAATTGCGCCTTAACACGAGTATTTAATTACTGTTCAAGCTATGTCTTTAAATGGAAATCAGCATAACGTAAAGTAACATCGACATTGGAATGATATATTAACAATTTCATTGAAAACCCGAAAATAATTTTAGACCACTATATATACAGGATGATTCAGAAAGGTAGGTCAAGAATGAAATACCATGTACAGTTTGTAGCGGGAAAAATTTATTTTTCCTATAAACATGGGTCCGGAAATGCATCCTTACAGAGATAATGCAACTTGTACGAGGTAGGAATGGATGTGCGCTACCCGGACGGCAATGGTAGTGTCCATGTAAATTAGGATCTAAAATTGTTCGTGTTCTCTCCTTTCAAAGAGAGGAAACGAAACATGTAACTCCAATGTCGTACAGTGGATCGCTTGGCTAATGCGGAGCTGGCGGACATGCATTTCGTCTACGACGAGGCACAGGGTATTGCTACTGAAGCGGAAAGGATTTACCAACATCGTTTTCCAAACCGTGATCGCCCACATCTGTATTATAACAACTTCACCAGGGTTCGCGAGAATCTCGTCCGCAGACTAAACACCTGCATCGAATCTCAGGGTCGGCATTTTGAACACCTACTGTAATGTCATTCCTACCTCGTACAAGTTGCATTATCTCTGTAAGGATGCATTTCCGGACCCATGCTTATCGGAAAAATTTTGTTCCCCGCTACAAACTGTACATAGTATTTCATTCTTGACCTACCTTTCTGAATCACCCTGCACAGTATCGTCATAGTAAAAATATATATATAGTAAAATGTTTATCGACCTGTTCTCCAGAAATCACTAATGATTAATTGCTCAATTTAAGTAATTTCAAACGCGATTCCGTATGATCATTTCCAAATATTTATTATTACACAGAATTATGAGTTTATATACGCTTATTCCGGGTCTTTTTGCGTAATAATATATGTATATTGCATATATATAATGCGACAAAAGGAATTCACTGAATGCCAGATCAAATAAGAGGAATCGCCGCATGGTTTGATTCTCTTTATGATCCCTTTCCAAGTTGATATTAAAGGAATTCTTTGTCCGCTTCACATTTTAAGAGCACTCGTTCACGTAATCAAATTACATTTCATACTTTCAAATTTCAATTAATTTTAAGCTTTGAAACATTCTACGCAGAGATTTTTTCAAGGCACAATTCGCAAGGTTCTTTCTTTCTTTGTAATATAATTATAATTAATTGAATAGCCGAAAAGGTTTTCTTATAATTATAATTAATTTTTCTATATATTTAATTTTTTTAAATTATTAAAGAAATAAAAATTCTATTTACTTTTCGAAATAATTATCATGTACAGATTTGGATTACTCAATCTATTAGCCTATTTTCAATCATCAATATGATATGTTAAGCCGAAATTAATTTCGAGTTTAAAAGTATATCGGAAATTGGGTAAAATTAATTAATTTGTCAAAAAATAACATACAATCGCTTAGGCAGAATTATTTTCATTAAAATGTTTTTGAAAGTGCGTACATGCGCTGAGCGGGTGTTTACGGGAAGCCTGGCCAATCTCCCACCTCCCCCTCTTGCCGTTTGCTTGAACTTTTGCTCTCCTGATATTTTTCTTGCTCGGGGTATTTTTCTCCCTTCCTCTCCAGGGCGAAAATATTAAATTCCACCTTTTCATAAAAGGAATGCAATGATTGGTTGCGAATATGAGTGACGTCACAGAGATTCTAATTCGATTTAGTGGTGGTGCTATGACCCATGAAAAACTTTATTTACTCCGTCCTAAGCGCCTCCCATTTCGGTTTCTCGTCACGAAAAGCGACACACACAAATAAACTGAACCCGACAACTAGAACACTATCTGCATGCAGAAAATCACAATCCTCCCGTTTCTTTACTACTGCGAGCAGCGGTAGGACAAGCTGTTCGCCCGAGGCGATTACCTATAAAGCTTAAGCGATCTCGGGTTCACGTCCTGATAGAGGGTATACTCAGAATCCGGAGGAATTCTGAACAGAACGTCTGGAATTATTCAGAAAAAGATAGCAACGGGAATGTTTTCAGTTGCCTCGAGGGGGCTCTCTTCATTTATAATGATTTTTCATATTTTTACTGTTCCGTTGTTTAAATTTAATTTAGTTTCCATTATTTTGCAGTTTAAGGATACATTTTTAAACTGCACGTAAATAAATGAAATTCATTTTCGAATGAAATGCATTTCATTCTCACGGTATCTGTGCAAGATGGTTTGGGAAAAATTTCTTCTGAGCCATTTAGAATTCGCAATATATTTGTTTTGAAGTAAACACTACTTTTCTCCGAAAAGGAGAGATGTGTTTTTAAGTTTTTATAGCTCTATATATTTTGTAATTCAGTTAAGCGTCAATTGGTCTCGTGTTTTTATCTCTTAAAACTGGCATCATAGGATAAAAGAGGATCCAAGAACGATACTTTAAAAATTTCATATTCTTAACAATGTATAAGGGTCGTACAAATGAAAACGAAAATTTGTTGAGGAAAAAAAAAGACGACGTGTAGGATCGTAAGTGAACAATTGAAAACAAGTGATCTTAAAAACCCCACGTGCAATTGAACAATAGGTTGCAAGTGTTGCATCACGTGAGAAAGAACGATAGCTCGAGCTTCGAAGCTCTGCGAGCGATCGCTTCGTCCAAACAACAAAATGGACTCAACGAAACAGGAACAAAGATCAGTAATTCGTTTTTTGACATGTCAAGGAGTTTCAGTTTCTGAAATTCATTGTCGTATGCAGAACGTCTATGGAAATGACTGCCTAACCTTCGCACGTGTTTGGGCATGGAGCAAGAGGTTTTCGGAGGGACGGTCATCATTGCAAGATGATCAACGACCTGGACAAGCAAACTGCGCCATCACGGATGATTCCAAAGCCAAAATTGACGCGGTCTTAAAGGAAAACAGAAAAGTGACAATCGATGTCGTGGTTGCTAAAACTGGCCTTAGTCGTGGAACTGTTCACTCAATTATCAGGAACCATCTGCACTACAGAAAAATCTGTGCACAATGGGTCCCGCATCATTTGACATCAGAACAACTTGAAGTTCGAATGGCCATGTCCCTGCAACATTTGACTCGCTATAAACAGGAAGGAGAGAGTTTTCTCGACAGAATCATTACAGGGGATGAAACTTGGTGCTTTCATTTCCAGCCCGAAAGCAAACGTCAAAGTCGTTATGGGCCACCACCCCCGAAAAAATCAAAAGCAATCGAAAACAGCACGGGGAAGGCGATATTGACCGTGTTTTTTGATCTTGAAAAGGGCACCACAGTTAACGCAGCACGATATGGGGAAACATTGAAGGCACTGCGCGCGGCCATCAAATGCAAGTGTCCTGGACTTCTTACATAAGGAGTGCTTCTTCTCCACGACAACGCGCGTCCTCACACCTCGAAAGCAACGGTAGACCTCATCAAAAAGTTCAAGTGGGAAGCAATGCAGCATCCACCTTACAGCCCTGACTTATCCCCATGTGACTTTCTCGTTTTTGGGGATCTCAAGAAACATCTGAAAGGCCGCAGGTTTCAGTCGGACGATGAAGTAAAGGAAGAGTTTTTGGAATGGTTCCACACGCAACCGAAAGACTTCTTCCATAAAGGAATTACACGCCTTTTTACACAGTGGGATAAATACCTTAACGCATTTGGAGAGTATTTTTAAATTCCTTGTATACACTTTGGATAAAATAAATAATTTTCGTTTTCATTTGTAAGTTTTATATTTTTTTAAAAGTTACACGTCATTTTCAATAAGTAAATAAAGAAGAAATGCAATTTTAAAGAATCAGAATATCAAGTAAAAATAAATTCAAATATAAACCATTAAACATGACGTTCCAGTATAAGCAACAGAGTTTGAACAACTTTTCTCCAGAAACTCAAAAGTGTCTTGGGCTTCTAAATTGGTTTCCCATAGAAAGATTCTTGTTCTTCACTATATGAATCCTCCTCCTTTTCAGACTCTTCATTCCAATTGGACTTCTCTTCATCACTCAAGAACAATTACATTCTTCAAATTCGCCTTCTTCACCTTTCTTGACATCACTACTGCGCATTAGTTTCGTCTCGATTTCCTTTTGTGCATATTTTCTCGAAATGTTTCACAAAGTAGACCTAACTTCTACGTTTGTAAAAGATATGGTGGAGTTCAGAACGACTCCAAGAAGTACCTACGCTATTCTTGTGTCATCTGTGAACGCGCCCTTATGAAGGCTACATGTTTAGAGATGATTGGTATATGAAACTATATAATGCTATAAAGCGTCATTACGTAATTATCGGAAGATAGAACCAATTGGGTCAAATCTAAATCAAGATACTATTTGAGGGCTAAATTTCGTGCAATGAGTGCTTTCGGCATTCCTTCTTATTTAGACGTCTCGTTTAGGATTTCATCTGATCAATTCAATGAATAGGATTTCGTCGGAGAGAGATCTGTATAGCTTGCTACTAAAACTTTAGATATTCCAAAAGCAATTTATTCCAAATTTATGTGAATTATTCTTTAAACATGAAGGCTAAATGAGACAGGGCTGTTTAATTGGATTAAGAATGTAATTACTTCTAGGTTATTCTATATTTACGACTGGCTTTAATTGATTTTAATCTTTCAAGATTAAAATTTAAGTAATAAATTAAATTTCTTGAAAATCATACATTTTTAAGTTGACCTCAGTAATATGAAGCTAAAAAACTAAATTTTATTTAGTTAGCTGCCATCCGAATCATTGGATTGTTAAGGATTTTCGGTGCTCTGTTCTCTTCGGTTAGTAATTCTCCGACTGCTTGGTCTAAATGAGCAATCTCAATCTTTGTGATTGACTGAATGGGTGCAACAATCCTTTGTCGCAATTAAGACAAATTAGTCGGTAGGATGGCATGATCTTTGTCAAATCCCCAAAGGGAAAAAACTCGCATGTTATGAGATTGGGAGAACGTGGTAACCGCTGTAGGAGTGTGGGAGGAAATGAACTAATCGCATATTGCGCATTCATAATGTAAGTTGTATAAACTTACACAGTTCTTCTTTCACTCAATTTAACATTTGTCCTCTTATTCCATCGCTACAGGAAATAAAAAATATTCAAAATAGGATATTCTTTTATGTAGCAAAATAGTATCCAGAAAAACTACTTATTTATCTAAGACATTAAGAAATAAAATGTAGGAAATATAAGTACCGAATATAGTATGATAAAATCAACAATCAATACAAATTTTAAAACCAAGGAAGGAACACTGTAATTAAAAAAAAAAAAAATCACACATGTCACGAAATGAATTTCTATGCTCAGTGTCTTCGATGTTGTAATATTACGATGATAGTGATAAAAATGAAAAGCGATAATAGTATTGCTGCTTAAATGGCTGGTAAATTTTTCTCTAGGATTACCCCTAAATAGAACATACAAATTAAATAACTCATTACGTTTTCTCTAGCACACTCTGCTGTATTGTTAATTATCAAAAATGTTTATTCCTATGGTTCACCCAGTTGTTAAGCACAACTTCTTAATAAATGTTTCATAAGAATCTACGTATTTGTTTATATGAAGATGGTTGATTTTTTGCTTACATTCAAATTATTATAATTCTTTATCTGAAGATGATAAAAATATTTTATAGGTGTTTGTGTTTCTAATTCACACATAATTGACGGGTGCTATCTTGAATGTAGAGAGTTATGACTGGAGATATCAGATGATGACTTATTGATCGTAGCTATTACACTAAGTATATCGCAGAGCGCTCTTTGGTTTCTTATCATCCTCTCATTTTGACAGGTAATTGTATGTTATAAGCAACTTATTTTTATGGTAGTGTTAATTCCTAACTGGAGCTGACTAACAACCCTGTAATGATATAGATAAACTAATTCAAGTAACTAAGTTACACAAGATAATGGACTGTCTAATTAGAATATTTAGACAAGTCGGGCCTCATAACATAAATTAATGATTTTTTGATAATTTGAAATTTTTTTCTGTTTCAAAACTTTGTTAAAAATACTTTAAAAAATAACCTAGTTAATCATTAGCCGTTTACTCTATAATTATCAAAACTTAACGATTTTTTTTGTTTCAAAGTATTCTTTATGAATAATAGTTTTCTTGTGTAACTATTGCAATAAATACTTAACAAAACATTTTAAATTTATACCATGAAGAAACTGAACAGATGGATATATGAAGTGTTGATAAACATCATGTTCAATGACCTTTACGCTTCTGCAAAGAAGCTAATTTTAGTTATTCAGGAGGTGCTTTCTAGCTTTAAAACAGAAATATTCCCGAAGACAGTGAAATCTGTAAAGTTGGATACCTTTGAATATTGGACACTTTTTACCATAACTGATAAAGTTCCATTTATTTCTGTTCTTTAGATCATTTATTTCTTGGACAACCGAGCTTGGAAATTGAATAATTTTTTATGAACAAAATGACCAGATAGGCTGGATAGAATGCAGTGAAGTCAAGAGAGAGCACACAATCTTCAAAACCCTTAAAAACAACACTGTCAATATTTACCTTCGGAGAGAATGCAAAAAACAGAATCGAGCTTTTATCATGAATCGCCTTCTGGGCGGACGGGTGCATGGAATCGCCTTCTGGGCCAGATATTGAGCATGGAATAGAGTTGCACGACCCTGTTGAACAAATCGCTGAAGCAGATAATCTGCCATACATATCAGATATCTACTCATTAATGAGAATGACGTCCCTACAGATTGTGAAACAAAATCATCACATATAGATGCAAAATTATAATTTTTTTTTTATAAATTGAAATCTTAAAGGTGGAGTTTTTTTTTGCATCATAACATTAATCCATGTTAATAGAGTATATATCATTCAAAATTTTTCGATTTTTCCTAATATTTTATTAAGAAAAATGCCTCGGAAAATTGAAAATTGATGTGGGATCTTCCATCCTCTTCTCCAGAGAACACGGCGGAACAAGGCGTCACTTCCTGCTGCGAGAACCTCGGGGAATTTCGTCGCCGAGATTCTAGTCGCTTTCTAGTTTCGCTTAGAACGATAATACATATCGTAAGATTTTGCTAACCTGTTTTATGTCAGTATGCCTTCAATTTCTTCTCTATTTGGATGTGTAAGTAGACAGTCGGATAGAAACTTCACGTTTCATAGATTTCCACAAACAAAATGGATTAAAAAACAGTGGATTAGTTTTTGACAGTGAGGGAACTGGTATTCAACTCCAAACAGCATCGTGTGCTCATTCTGAAGCTCTTGCTTTGTCTACGCATCCGTCGTTTTAAATTCAGTATCAATTCAAACAAGAAACTCGCTGAAACTAGATCATGTATAAGGTGAAACTAGATGCTCTTCCAATTCTAAACGGGCCTGGCGTTCTTCAAGAACAACGACCGCAACAGCATCATTGTTCGAAGGAATGAGATAGGCCTATCTGTTGAGTAGAGCACACGCCGCCCTAATGTGCACACGCCGCCCTAATGTGCACACGCCGACGCGGCAAGCAGAAGATCCCGTTTCACGGTTTAATGCATAGGGGTGTACGAGGGGCGATTGATAAATAAGGTCTCCATGGCTGTAACTTTTTTATTTGTTAACCGATTTTCAAAATTCCTTTTGTATCTTATACTCACATTTGCCCTCTATGTAATGCACTATTCACTTTTCGACGTAGTCCCCATCCCTTTCCACGCATTGCGCCAACGCGTGACTAGTTGGGTGAACCCGTCGGAGAGGAATTCCGGAGTTGTTATCGACACCAGGATTGAATGGCAGCTTTGGACCCTCTTCTGGAGTACGATAACGTCCGCCCGCACACAAGTCACCAAACACCAGAGGCGTTGCAGCGCCTACAGTTCAAAGATGAAAAATTGCAGTTCAAAAATGAAAGACTTTGCACATTGCGACTTTCACCACTTCCCAAAGAAGAAAGAGCCCCTTAAGGGACATGAGTTGGTTCTGACGGCGAGGTAAACGCTGCCATTCAATCCTGGTGTCGACAACAACTCCGAAATTCCTCTCCGACGGGTTCACCCAACTAGTCACGCATTGGCGCAGTGCTTGGAAAGGAATAGGGACTATGTCGAAAAGTGAATATTGCATTACATAGAGGACAAATGTGAGTATAAGATACAAAAAAAATTTTTGAAAATCGGTTAACAAATAAAAAAGTTATAGCCATGGGGACCTTATTTATTAATCGCCCCTCGTATATCGCAGAAGTTGCAGTAGCATTTAATTCTGCTAACGGCCCTTGTATATCGCTGTCACTGTTATCAAAATCGCAGTCGTCACTATCGGTCTTGTTTCATATTCATAGTCCATTGCGATGCCCAACCGATAGCGTCCAATGTGTGACGTCACGAATTCGAAACTCCTTCGCACTTCTCGGTAATTTGTGACGTAACAGTTGCCGAAATATGTCGGCAATGACGATCGCAGGGGGAGGGGAAAAAATGAAAATGTTTTATATATTTTATCAATTTTGAGTTCGAATTGAAAATTTTTATACATGCTACGTTGTTATTGACTTTCATCTTTCATTTTAAGCAAAGTTGTTTTGGGTGTGGAATTTACCTTCAAGTGAAAAAAACCACAGTGAATCTGTATTTGGAGCCTCGTACTTCGGACTGCATAATACAGGGTGTTTCTAAATTATCTCCCTTAATATATATGTTTATTACTCAAAAACTATTATCTATATTCTGTGAGAATGTGTATATTTTGGAACTGAGATGCTGATGATGCGATGATTGAACGTTCGTTTCCAAGAATTAATAATAATGAGCATAGAATGATGATGCAGTGAGAGCACATTAATAAGGCAGTGAGATTTTAACGTAATTTTTTTAATTCACAAAGAAAAACTCAAAAAGTTTCTTAGCATGCCTTAATAAATTTCCGTGTGCCCCCATTTATGGCGTGAAGGACGTCAAAGCGAAACTCGATTTCCTCCCATGTTCGGGCTAGCATTTCGGGGGTCATTTCAGCCATTGTTTCACTATATTGTTTTAAATTTAAGTTTTTACTATATGTAAATGAATTTTTTACGCTGAGGAAAAACATTATTTTTTATTGTAGTTTTTATAATTTTAACTGGAACATTAACATTTATCGGAGGGAGGAGGAGTTTATTCTAGAATTTTTTTAAATAAATCATTTTTTAAATTTATCATTATAAAATTTTGTAAAAATATTTTTTAATTAATTTTTTAAGTTATTTTATTATAAACTTTCTTGGAATAAGAGAAAAATAAAAAAAAATATTATTAAGATTTATACCCAATTTAATTGAAGGGGTCGGTGCAATAATGACATAACCTACAGGAAGAATTTTTTGAGAAAAGTGATGTTATATCTTTCAGAAATCTGTAAATCTCTTTGGTTGACGTTTTGCTTTAATGCGGATACTGTTTACTTGTGCAATTGTTAATGAAACATACTGTAAATGGATTTCACAAGCAGTAATTATTACATTTAGTAAGAACTTCTTCCTGTGGGTTACGTCCTTATTGCCCCGAGCCCTTCAATTGTATTAATCATTGTAAGAATGAGCTTAGCTTATTTCTTGTGATGGGAAACTTTAATTTGCTGTACATATTCAGTCGTTTTACCTATAACAGATTTTTATTGGAAGTTTGCCACTTTTATAATAAGGCCTGAACAGCAGCCAACTGTTAATGTGAAAAGTAGTGCTGGAGGTAAAGGTCTGGTGCCTGTCACAAATGCTTATCCACAACGCAAGATGATGATCACGAGCTAGATTTAGACGGCTTCACAGAGAAATTGTGCGTAAGGCAGTGAAGCCATATGATCGAAGCAAAGGGGAGCTTACGCCATCGGCACTCTCCCGAAGATGGATACCCAACGTATGAGCATCTGACGGATGCCGGGATCGTCCGTAATGTTGCTAGAACATTGGCGAAGGTGAGTGTACCGATTCTCGAACCATAAGATCATTATGAAAACTGTTAAACCATCTCTAACAGTGTCTGAAACCATTGCATTTTAACTCATAAAATGGGAACTTAAGCTCTTAAGCATTGTAAGATTTTGCTCCCAGTGAGCAAGGAACAATCCGGTCGCTTTTTTTTTTAAGAATAAAATTAACGGACGCTACAAGTACATGTAGTCTTGATTTTTTTTATTGAAATACTTCTGGGCATAAATCAAAAAAATCTGGTCAAATAGGGCAAAATCGGGATATTTTTAGAATTTTATGATCTTCAATTTAGCACAACCCCGCTTTTTCACGAAGATATTTCATAGTCCTAAACGATCGCATTTTACTATTCATACATTTATATGTATGTGTATACGCAATCAAGAAATGCTCACCCATCCCAAATATTGATGCTATTCAATCGTACGACTGGGCTCCAAGCAAGTAAACAACAGTTGCTTTACAAGGAAGCTCCCTATTGCTATCAATAGAGTTACTTGCTTAGCAGTCCAGTGGTACAATTAAATAGCTTGACAAAAATTGAAATCATTCGCGTAAAAACAGAGATCACGAATTTTTTTTTTCAAATTCTAAATTGTTAATAAATACAGATTCAATGTGTTTTTTCAAAATTGTTGAAATCGATTGAGAACATTATAAAAATCATTTTTTATTAAAAGTTTATCTTTTTTACACATTTTTTTTTCTCATTCTTTTATGTTTTGTTATGAAATATATACGTTTTAATTTTTATCTTTAAAATTTCAAAGAGATTTGAAAACATTAGCTTGAGATATGAGTTTTTAAACAAAAAGCACCAAAAAAATGTATTTGTTTATAACTTTTTAACAAATGGAAGTTTTTCAAAAATATTTTGGGAATGGTAATACTCCATTAGGTACTATTAAATTATAATAAAAGTTTTAAATTTCACATGTTTGTTTTGAGGGACCCACTTCAGGAATTCTTACCCAGATTATAGTGTTCAAATATATGGCCTTGCCACAGAATTTTGTATACAGTTATAATTTCATAAGTTACACACAATACAAAAACGCCTGGATGTCCATACGTTTCACAAATCATTGAGAACAACTCTAATTTCAATTTCAATAGATACTTAAATCGTGTCACTTCATCTCCTCAGTGTCACTGTAGCACTATAGAATTAGCACAGCTTTTAGAAGCCCTTTCTTTAGCCATTACTTCTTGCGTTTATTTCCTAGAATGCATATTGATATTTTACTGAATGCCTCAAGCATTTTTTTTTCTATAACAGGTTTTGATTAGGAACTTTATTATTTCAGAAAAACTCTGAAAACTATCCATGCAGCTTTCTCTTTACATTCATTGTAGTTTCAAACTTGTCATCTTAGCTCTCTGGTAACCGACCCATTCATGATACGTTCCAAACTCATACAAATTCTTCTGGAAAATTATTCAATAGTTTAAAACAATATAAAAATCTGATTTTTTTTAAATTTCTAGTTTAAAGTCAGCAAAAAATATGAAAACGAATATGAAAATGTTACTAAATTATTGCTTCAATTAGTAGTATTTAGTCTCTAAGTTTTATAATGCAGAAAAATTTATTTAATTATTTACTTATTTTTTTATTTATTTTTTATTTATTTAAAAAGTATCTACAAATTATTCACAAATAGCAAATTATTTACAAATTACGAACTAATTAGTAAAAGTAACAATTGTAGCAATAATATAAAAACAAAAAATGAATATTTCATGGAATACTGTTTATATAAATCAAAATAAAATTAAATTTAAAGGTTAATCATAAAAAAGAACATTTAAGGATAAAAAGGCGCCCAAAAGGCCTGGAGTCCTAAGAGCATCTTTTATGAATTAAGTGATTAATGAATAAAAATAGTGTAAAATCGTAAAAAATTAAAGTATAAACATAATAATATTTTTAGGTATAGATACATGATATTTTTTAGCTATGCTTCAAACACTATATCAAGAATCACCTCTCTTATCTGTGGGCCAACGAAATTGCCTCGTATCTTAGCCTCGCTGATCTTTGGAAATTTAATCTGCAAGCAAATTTAACTCTGCTTTGGCATTTTGCTTGTTGAGGAGCAGTTACTGAGATAACAGGCCTTAATATTCTTTTATATTTAGACCTTACCCAGGCTGTTACAATATAATAAAGAAAAATTATTATTATTATAATTAAACATTAGATCAGTGCAAATCAATTGAAATTTAAGAAATATTTGGAAGTTAAAGTAGTTTTGATTAAACCCGAACGAATGCTTCTAAAGAAGAGATGTTTAAAAAAATTTAAGGGAAGGTGCATCTTGTAGTTCTTTAGTAACTGGGACCAGCAGATTACTCCAGATATCGACATTGATCGCTTTAAGTAATTCACTCTTTAAAATGGAATCAATATTTTAAAATAACATAAATTTGATAGATATAAATGAAATTTCCTGTCTTCGATTTTGGATTTTGCATATTGAAAATGCCCTAAAAATGTTAAAATTTCGTATTAAATAAATTCATTGGAAACTTGTGTAATTAGCGGTGGAAGTGTATAAGATGTCCATCATCGCATGCGCTTTCTGTATTTCCGGTCGGTCGGTTTCAGTGGAGTTAATTAATTCGTACCGTATTTCCTGATATGTCCCGAAATCTCGTGAGAGCCTTGTTCAAACTGTTATTAGAGCTCTGGGAGAACGGGCTCACTATTGACTACATCATCATACTAATGTCCACAGAGAGCTCAAAAATAAGCCCATTGCATAATTGATAGAGCTCAATTCTATTGAGTTCGTTAAACTGTGGAACATTTTCTATTCACGTAAAACCAACTTTCTGAGATCCGATATTTTATGTATGCATAAAAAAATATAAACTTCTTAAGTTCGTGTCTTCTCTTTTGTATCTTTTATTTAGTCACGCATTCTCTGCGTTTGGATGCAAAAGAAAGCATTTTGACAAATTTCGTTGTCTATCACAAAAAAACAGAGAAATGTACGGATTTCCACTTTCATGCACACTTTTGTCAAAGTTCGCTCTCTTCCACCGAAACCACCGAAATGTGCGGATTTAAGGAAGAACGACGAGAAAAGTATGGAGGAAAAAAATGAAGCGCTCAATCCCAGTTGCATCAGACCAACCATCAAACATGGAGGAGGATCTGTGATTGTGTGGGGATGTATGACAAGTAAAGGTGTTGGAAATCTTATATTTATCGAGAACATTATGACAAAAGAACAATACCTGGACATTTTGCGTGGAAATCTACACTTCTCTGCCGAAAAGTTGGGTCTTGCGAATAATTTTGTGTTCCAGCAAGATAATGACCCAAAACACACGGCTAAAGTTGTCAAAGACTACTTCAAATCCGAAGATATCATCGTGTTGGATTGGAGTGCACAATCTCCAGATTTGAATCCCTTAGAGCATCTATGGGAGGAGATGGAGAGAAGGCTTGCGAGTAGATGTCCAGAGAACAAGGATGAACTGTAACGGATGCTGCAAGATGCGTAGGATGCTATTGAGCCTAAAGTGTGCGAAAAACTAGTTGCAAGCATGCAAAATCGTTGTAAAGAAGTCATTAAACAAAAAGGAGGACCTACAAAATACTAAGATGGTGTATTGAAAGTTATTTTGTTTCGTTTTGTTAAAACGTTCTCCTCAAAGTGTTGAGTGTGCCAACAATTTTTTTGCGCAAAATCGGGTGGTGTTCTCCTTGTAATTTTTTTTCCTCTAATTGTAATTTATATTAAAAAAAGTTATTAGTTATTATTAGAATACACATCCTAAGGTGCGTGATGTTAATTTATGCAGGCTGGCTGTCGTTTGTACTTTGTGTAATAAATGCTTTAGGTTGTAGATTTATATCGTGCCAATAATTTTTTTGCTCACTGTATTTTCACCCCACACAGCCCTATAAGATAATATACATTTCAACTGCACAGATATGACCCTTGCGTCTTACTTATATAACTTACATGTACGTCTCAGATCCATACAAGGCACTTGGAACAAAAACACTGATGCATTGCCATACTCGTTTCTTTCATCAGAATATCCCTCTTAATTAATTAATTAAATAATTAATTAATTGTACATAGGCACCCACTACTATTTTGCCCGCAAGTATCTCCTCAGTTTCTTCATCCGTGCGATCACTGCTGTCAAGCAGGCCTTCCAGGTAGACGAACTCGGACACCTGTTCCAGCATACCCTCATTCAACTGTATCTGACTCAGGCTCATTCCTATCAAACACCATCGCTATCGTAGTTTAATTTCATGTTAATTCCTTCACACGCTTCATTTATTCGCGACACAAGAACATAACAAATAAGATTTTCTTCGACTATGTATCCGGTTAATGCAGAAGATCAAAAGAAGGCAAGTCAAATAAGTAGAAAATTTTATTCTGACGATGTGCTTTCAGTTTCGATCGATCATGACCGCGCTGTCCAAGAACTGCACACACTCAGAAGCGACTGTTTTTTTTGAATACCTATCCAGTATTACAGAACTCGTTATTTATGATTTGAGGTTTACAGAACTCCTTCCTTTACACATTCACTTTATTAATAAATATTAAAAATATCAAAAACTCTTTGATGATTGCATTTTCATGAAAAAGTATACTATGGGAGAGGGAAAAACATCAATATATTGTAATTTTTCCTCGTCCTTATTTTTTTTATAACTTTGAATGAGCTCCTTAAAATATTTGCATTAGTACACGTACGTATTTGATTAATATTAATGAAACAGTGGTACCATAAGATCACTGTCTGAGGTTCTGTACGCTGTAATTTTCAACAAATACTAAAGTACTTCAACTTTTTTCTGTTTTTGATAATGATCCAATATGAGCTAACAATATACGCTATAAACGCATGATACTTTACTTAGCTTATTTAATAAGAACAGCTTTCCCTCTTTTATATTCTATCATTTACATATTAAAATAAGAATGTTTTAATTAAATATTCCCGTCATTTTTTAACCCTACGACCATCTAATTTACCTACAAACATCGAATGGGGCACTAATGCATTAAAAAGAAATAAATAAATAAAAAGAAAAAAGAAAAAAAAAGAAAAAAAAATCACCCGCCCAATCACCGTGTAGCTCGTTTGGAAACAATCTCTTAAATGGGGGTTGAGGGTGGTAGAGCGAGGCACCTGATGCAATCGGTTTGGATGCATCTCGCTAAAGGTCAAACGTTTCCAAATGCTGTTTCTTAGGAGATTGAAATATAATCGGCGAGTAAAGTTGCCACATATTCGCGTGTGAGAAAGCTGTGAGGGTGCCGACGAAGCCAACTGTTCGCCCGTCCGACTTTTCTCCCCTTCATCGCCCGTCGCCGAGCTGCCATTGGCGGCGACCGTTGCCTGGCATCTCAATTAGGCTATGGAACGTTCTGAATAGAAATAGAATCGTATTTACAAAATTTGGAAAGTGGAGAGGAAATGAAAGTGGATCGCTTCCCCTACCTCTTCCCACGATTTCTAGAGAAATCATTTTCGCGTGCCGTTTCCAAGGCGACGGTTGGCATGCAGAGCGTTTCCCACGAGATATTGTAGCTTTCAATCTACTGATTATTTACCGGAAATTAACTTCCAACAACGAAAAGCATTATATTCGAAGAGGGGCTATCAGTAAGGAAAATTAAGAGGGGGGGAAAGGAATAATATCTGATAAAGTAAAAAAGCGGATATTGCCGTATTTAGAGGTGATAGTCGCTCTCTTCAATATATAAAAAAAGAAAAAAAGTGAGAGAGAGCGAGAGAGAGAGAGAGAAAGAGAGAAATGAATTGTCAAATACTTCGGTTTTAAAGGAACTCGTTTGAGTAAGCCGTCTTTTAATCAAGGTTCTCTTCATGAAATTCTCCGGCGAATCTTGCGAGTATGAAATTAACTTATGAAACTAAAAAAAAAATTTTAACATAAAATTTGAAATACTAAACGATTCGGAGATCAGTTTTCACTCACTGCTATCGTTTATTAATTCATGTCTCACTACAAAGTTTAAAAAAATCATAGGTCGTACCGCGTTTTTTATAAACAAAACATCAATCATATCAAAACCTTTTCACATACCTGACACTCGCTTTTGGTGCCTGTTTAAGTTGAAAGCGCAATATGCCAAGCCCAGCATGACGTAGGCGCACAGTTTTCATTGTTTGTAAACATGATCTACGATACGAAGCACGCTGACATAGACGAGGGGGAAAAAAGATAAATGAATGGCTTAGAAATTGAAATAATGCGTTTCCAATGATTTTGTGAATATTGGAAACCTATTCATCATGATTAAAAGATAATGATTAGCTATCCTCCTACAGTGGATGAATGGATCGTTAACTCAGCCAATTAAATGGCAGGCACTACTGATTTGCAATCAATCCTATTACCGATTTTTATTCAAACCTATACTGTGAAAGGCTATCGAACAAAAAGTGCTTAACGGTGTTACTTTGTTTCATCGCTTGCTTCATTAGAATATTTAGCTTTAAATTTAGCGAATTCGTACATTAACAAAATGGTATAATAGAATTTCAGATCTTTTTTTTTTTCCTGACTTAAAAATTCATGACTCAGCATTCTAGTATAGCCTAAAGCAAGCCATTAAGAAAAACGTTCCATTAGGAATAGAACCTTTCACGTGATAGAGCATGTACTTAATTAAAAAGAATATACAGTCCTTGACAAAAGAAATCTACGCACTCTAAAAAAATGAACCAATTGGAACGAATCTTTATATGCAATTACCCTCCGGCCGAATATGTAAATGATCAATATTTCGTAGACGTGACTGGATACGGCCTGTATAGTGCAAGATACCACACCGTCATACGCCAAACGAACCTTGGGGAGCTATAATAGAGGTGCTATTTTGTTTAATAGCCGGAACCCTCTTGTTGAAGGCATTCTACGACCCGTTTTGCTTCCATCCCGTTCCCTGTACGTGTACTTAAAGTTTACTTTTTAACTAGAAAACGCGCTGCTTTATACGGTAAGCTTCTCCGTGGATTGTCCAACCCACATGTCGACGAATTACCTCGCCAATTGAAGGGCATTAGCAAGATATCTCTCAGAATACTATCGTGTAATTTTGAGTCCATGCCATGTCGGATAACAAATTGAATCTAGTCCAGAGGTAGATCAACGCCATACTGATCTGCTCTGTAAATCTGTAAAACTTATTTACTTATTTATTAGTGATAAACTGTCAAGAATCCAGTCTCCCCGATGGGTCTTTACGCAATGATTTCAAGCGTCTACAGGATCTTTACGAACTCTGGTACGAACTTTACGTGAGGTAGAGGACCTTATTTTGAACTAGCAAAGGTACCCGGCGTTGCCCGGGATAATTCCACTTGGATGTAAACAGAACAATCTCAAAAAATTAAATTAAATTTTGCAATATCTTAAAAATAAACACATGAAAATGCTTAGAATTAATACAGTAAAAATTCTTAATGAAAATTTCGAAAAAAATCTTTTTAAAGGCTTACAATGGTGCTGGACCTCTCCAAGGATGCCACTGCTAGTCTAAATAATTTCTTACTCACGTAATCTTACCTCAGATGTATACTTAGTGTTGTTGCAATTTCCACTCTTCTCTCGATGTGTTGAAGCAAAACTTGGCCATTCATCACTTTGTGCAGTCTAGCAGTCGCCGATTCTTCTATTTACTTGCTTCCCATTTGCTCAATACATCACGGAGCTAAAGGAGTGCTTCCTCTGTCGTCTTTCCACTCTTTCTCAATAGTCTGCTAACTCTCCATTATCTCCAGTTACTGATCATTTTTAAAGATTTTCAAGAAATTGTTAAGTACTAAGAACTCTCTTTTCTAAGAAAAGCCTGAATAACAGGAATTCTATGCATTGTTACAAATTGAAACTTATCCATATTACATCATCATTTTATGTTCATTGTTATAATTCTTGGAAAGATTGCTTTATCACTGCATCATCATTTTGAGCTCATTGTTATTGGTGAATTGCGTGTTGAAACCATTGTTGATACCTATTGTTGCACAAACTTTTATTTGCATTGTTGGTCATGAGATATATATTGTTGGTCTGTGCAGAGTGTTTGTGAATTGCGTGTTGATACCATTGTTGCAAAAACTTTGTCTTGCATTGTTGGTCATGCGATATTTCTCATTAATATGCCCTGCCATAACCATGAATATCGATTTTTTATCAATAATTATTATTTTTTCGAAATCTGAAGTAGACAGTGACCTTCCTCATGCTTTGAAGGTCATGTATGCGAAATTTCATCAAGATCGGAATAAAACTGTAGATTTGTATAAAAAACGTACCCACAGACCCACAGACCCACCCACAGACAAACATCCTTCTTTATATATATAGAAGATATGTTTTGCCAATAATCTGGGGGTCGCAAATGAATTCTTGATACTAAGAAATTTTCAAACATCATACATGCAAGGGCTGTTTGAAACTTCCTCGTTATATTGCCTCTCTCATTCATGTATTTCCAAATAACGGAGAAATTAGAAAAGCTCATACTAATGGTCACAACGTTTTTAAGAACAAAACATTACATGTTTGTAAAATTACAAAAGGCGTTCAGCTGTCCCCAGAAGAAGAAATCTAAAGAGTTTAGGTCCGGCGATCAGGTGGCCAAGCAACTAGTGCTCCTCGGCCAATCCATCGATCTTGGAACGTATTGTCTAAGTAATGTCGTACAGGTATACTGAAATGGGTTGGTACTTCTTCGTGTTGGAAGCAGATGATTCTTCGAACAGCCAAGGGAACTTCCTCTGGCAAAAGTTATTGTAAGAAGATTTCATACATATCGCCATTTAAATATTCTGGAAGCAGGTGACATATTTAAATTCCGATGACATGATCGTGGAGAATCCCTGTCCAAACAATAACACCGAACTTTCACTAACTACTACGAGTCACAGGTGTACTTTCCAAAGATGAGCATTATGAGCATTGTGAATTCCCTTGACGATTAAAAAATCCCACATCCGTGAATAAAACTGGCGTCGAACTCTGGATCCATTGCGACCCCCCAGTTTAATTTCATAGCCATGCATATGAGACAGATAATGATAATTTAAGTTCATGAATTTAAATATTAAATAAATAATGGTTATTCCATTCTAGAAAAAAAGGTAAATTAGCTGTTTGACATTTTTTATGGTATCAAGGATTCAATTACGACCCCCAGTTTATTGGCAAAATATATTCAAAATAAGATCCTTTACCACCTTTACAAGTTTGCATATAGAGTTCGTAAAACACCCAGTATAAGCGCGAAGCGTTGTATCATCTTTTTTGTCGTTCTTGTAAAAAATTTAAAACATTTTTTTTATTATGAGGACCTTCGTCATTGACGCATAATGGAAATTTCGTCACTAGGCGATGTCCCTAGTGGTCATTTTTGACGAAATTTTTTTCTTGCACCAGTCCTTTCCCCATAGGTCTGAAGCGCATACCAGCGAAAACAAACCTTACAAGGAACAGTCAAAAACTTCCCGGAATTGTTGTAATGGTCTGTAATGGTAGGACTTTTCTGCACAGTTGTTGGCTTAGCATTTAATCTTCAGAATAAGCTACAGCCAAAGTCAAGATCAATAAGTTGGTTGTGATTACAAGATGTTTTCTACTTGACAAATTGCTGTACAACAATGGATTGTAATAGAGAAACCTCTCGGTACATTATCTTTATGCAGAAACAACTCTGTCTCCCACTTGTCCTGCTTCTTCCGAACTGCGTCACGCAACTCTACTTAAACTTCACGTATAAATATTCAATAACAGTCTGTTCAGATGGTAACAACTCGTGAAGCACCGAATGTCGATGTCAAAGAATTTAATGAGCATCGCTTTTCATTTGGGTTAGACAAGACTGTGTGCGACTCTGATGACTGCATCTTCATCTTAGGATTGTAAGCCAGCACCATTGAAAATACTTTTGAGATGCGACATTGTGCCGCATATTGGAACGTAATAGAATGATAGAATGACACTGCACGCTGAATCCCGTCCAATCTTGTTGTAACTGTAAACAGGCATGGTAAAATATCATAATATTATGCGCGCTGTATAATCTCTCATTCCCCGTCTACAGGGGAATTCCGGGATTTTTTTTAATTGTCCTTTGTTTTTACTAATTGGTATAGCTCCGTTTTTACAGTGAACTCCTTCGAACTTCTAAACCTGTAGACTTGGCTTTTTTAGCACACAATTCAGGCTGATCTCAAATTGTGCATTATGCAATTTAGCTCATTTTCTCTACGGGTTTAAAGATCAATGTCAAATATCAATTAACCTGCAGTTGAATAGTTATTATACAAACGTGAAACAATTTGTGATGACACGTTAATTAATGTCAAAGCTCAAAACAGTGTTTTGTTAACAATAAAAGCTGTTTCAATTGAATCGACCGTATTGGGTTTTTTCGGGATCAGTTGCTAGTCACTTTACAGGAAATCTAACGCTACAATGAGAATGAGTACATTCAATGGATAAGGACTTTATAATGTACGGCATACGATGGGCGTTCAAATTTGACCTGGATTTTGTGTGTGTGTGTGTGTTTTATTTGTAGTTTCCTGATTTTATAAAAAATAAAGTCCAGGTCGAATTTGAATGCCCCTTGTATATATCGCTGAGCTTCAGGAAAAAAACCCAGTACAAACAGCTACGGTTTAATTAGTTGCATTGTTAGTTTGGAGATTAATTGATTATTGCGGTATAGTTTCCTAATCAAAAACGTCAAACATGAGATAACTTTTCGTTCACTTTACGTATGTTGTAGTTTTTTCTGAAATAGAAATGTGGTATCCTAAGGACCGCTGATTGAGAAGAGCAGAATGCAAAATCGTTTACCTTCATTATCTCAGCGATTATAGGGTTCTTTAAGTTTCCCGAATTTGAAATTTAAACATCAGTGTCTGTTTAATTAGAAAAGCTGATGATTGTTTCAACGCTTTTGCACGTTTTTCTGCTTTAGGTAGTAATTTTTTGCCTAAATCTCAGCAACACTGCTAAGAGTACTATTCGTTAGCCTTTAGATGTCATGGAGAAGAAAAGTTAGCGCAGTGCTCTCTGCCAATTACTAGTCGGAAAATCGCCTACTTAGTGCAGTCTTCAAGAAACGGCGAACGTTGAAAACCGTCTACGTGAATACCCAAACTGTAAATAAACGCATAAAAGTTAGTGAATAGTAGAAAACGGGACTTCCTATGGAATATCTTGCACTCGAAGCAATCCTTTTAGGAGCGCTCACTTTTTTTCTCCCTCTCCCTCCCTGTTGTGTTCGTCGGCAAGGAACGGTTAAGCGGTCTACTTGGAGGTCACTACGGCCTCCGCACTCCTCCTCCTCGGGGTGATCGCGAAACAAGCGAAGCAACGGCCCGTTAAAGCGGATTGGAGAAGTGTTACTACGGGAAGAATCGCTGCTCAAATGTGCTTGAAGGGCTCGAGCGAAAAGTGAAAAGCATCGCAACAGAAAAAGGAATACTTGCCAGAAAAGAGAGCGCCGATGGAGTCGAAGTTTTTGAAGATTGCCGTTTGTAAGGGCTCTTACAACATTTTGAGCAAATGAAATCCTCTTTTATCAAGACTTCGCTTATGTTTTATTTGTTTTTCTGAAGAAGAATGAAGACCAAAAAGCATTGGGTTCTGCATTTTACGACTATTTTGTTTTTGATTTGAAGGAAATCTTCTTCGCTAACCTGAATGTCTCGCTAATATATTCACTCGGCGCTTTCGCAAATGGAATATTTAAATCAAGGCTGAAGAAATTAAGAACCACTTTCTCGTTCGCGAAAGGGGAGCTTTTACTTATTGATTACAAGAATTTAGCCATTCCCTTTCCCCGCACTTTAATTACATTTAATTCGCGTGACTAACAGCAAATTTTCGAATTCTACCATGACGTGTAACGAGAAATGGACCGCTTATTTTGAAAGTGGTTTCATTGTTTCGAAAACGGTACGGCTTTCATAATAATAAAATGATTATGCAATTTTCAAATGAACAAAGCATATAAATAAAAAAAGCATATAAAATAATAACTGTAAATTTCATAGAAATAAATGCGTACTTAACATCACGTTCTTAATTGATATCCTTTCATCATTCTTGAGCAAAATGTACTTACAGGGTGCTTGTCTTCGAATTTGAAGACATTTAAAAATAAGAATGTAAATGGTAGCTGAATGTCAATTTATTATAGTTCGATAACTACTTTTTTAAAATTGAAAAAATCGTGCTTTAAAAATCCATCTGTTCTTTTTGAGTTAATGGGATTGAGCAATAAACACGTTAACATATTCTTATCAGAATTTCTGTTATTAACTTCATGTGTGAAAATTTACAATTTATTTGGCTTTGATCCAAAATAATTCATTATCTCCTTTTCCATGCTTCTTTCGTTAAACTAGATCATTTAGAGAAAACGACATTCATATCATTATTAATTTTGGATATTACCCGTAAATATTTACTGCAGTCTAAGTATGTATAATTGGATTAGAGGTCTTCAATTTTTGAGTGTTAATTTTTGGCACGGAAATAGCGTGATGAAACGAGTCCAATTTGGCTTTCTCTCTCTTTCGTGCTTCTGTGTCAATATATATCTGTATAAGTCACATAATGATCTTATCTATTTGTTGTGAAAATTCGAAAATTCACTCAAATTTTGAATCAGAATCTGCTCGATGACAATGGTGAAGATGACTTTATGGTGGTGAAAAAATCGTAATATATATCGTGATTTAATCATCACTAGATAAAAAGAAAACCATAGAATTATTGGTTTTTGCCAATATATTTGGAGAACTACTGCTGAGAGAAAATTTAACGCATTGTAATCTTCTAAACATATCAAGCACAATGTTTGTATCTACATTATTGTAACGTTACGGCTCCTCCTCTTACTCATCGCTTATTCCCTACTAAAAGAAAGTAGAGAAATAAAGAAAAAAAAATGATCGGAGGCAACGTCATTCAACAATCTCCCCTCGTACAGAGTTAAAATGACGAAAATTGTGCTTTTGAAGAGCGAGCAGACGGTTAGAAGAAAGAAGAAGAAGATACGTAAGCAACAATCGTCGCGTTAAAAAGGTTTTTGTTGCCTTTTTAACGAAAAAGAAGATATAATAATAATAAGAAAAAAAAACCGGACGATTTTGCAGTCGAGAGCGTAAACTAAAATACGCCATAATGAAAAAAGTTTGGAAGTTAGATGAAGACGGCCGAAAGTCGGAAAAGCAGAATGCTTTTCTTGATCAAATGTGAAGCGATTCCTCTTCACTATTATAGGGGATGTAAAGGCAAAAAGGATTGTTACGAAATTTGATAAATAATCCATGAAAGACAGAATGAAGATGTTCTTCCCATCCGAATTCAAACAAAAGACGGTGGAAGTGAATATCTGATACTGAAAAACTGTAAACGGGCCATGAAAACTGTAGGTGACTCTTGTTGATAAATCTTTTTTTATTTTTTTTATGTATTTAGAAGTTGGCGGCCGACGTGGCGCTAAATGTGTTCGAAATAAACCAGCAAAACTCCGCAGCTCCGTTCATCTGACGCAAAAAATGTTGAATGTGTTGTAGAACAAAAGTCTGTCGATAACTGGATAAAAATCGATCCCGCAAGTCTACCATGAAGCCTACAAGTAAAGGAAAATTCATTGTAGTAAGTTTCTTCCCTTCCCCTATTAACACCCTCAAAACCGTTGCATTTCCCTGAACTGTTTTTTTGAATTCTCTTCCTTATCCCCATGTTATTATTAGAGTAGATGTTAGATTTTCCCTTTCCCGAAACTTACTTTCATTCATTCATGAGGTCGAAACGAAGTAATTGCAATTTGTGAAAACATCCTTATCCGATTAAAAAAAAAGGAAAAATCAACGTACATAAAGAAGAAAAAAGACAAAAAAAACATGAATAATCATATCTTAAGTTATAATAATTTGTAAATAACTAAACGCAAGTACTTAAGATATTTATAGTAGCGATCGTTCGTCAGATAAAGATCACAATGATATGAAAACCTTGATTACTTACTCATTGGGTTTTGGTGATAGCGAACGCATGACGTGGGAACCTGCTGTGACTGTATTTAATGTAAAGACTAAAGCTGCATAAACCTGTAAAAAAGGGGGGGGGGAGATGATTGAAGAAAAGATATATTCAGTGTTAAATATTCTTAAAATAACAGAAAGGAAATAGTGAAGATAAAAGAATCTATACTTACTTAAGAAATGGGAACTATAATAAGACAATAGAATTCGATCTTTGTGTGTTTGAAGAGAAACTAGAAGGACACAAATTACTAACACAATTTATTATGTTATTAAAAAAGATACAATTCATCTTTTATTGTTAAAAGAAATTTTTTTTTTAGTTTTCTGACACCGTGAGCGATAAACTGTAAACACTTCAAGTTTAAGAGACGTAAATAGAGCGAAGTTCAATATTGAGTTGTAATTATTATCACTGTCGAAAGAAAAATCTGCAAAATAAAGCCACGGTTATTTTTGTTAGAATTCCTGTTGTGGTAGAAAAGTCTTATTTAAATATCCTTTTTCTGTACATTTCGATTAGTAGACAGAACTTGCTAGAAAGGCGACAACACAAGATTAGAATAAGCCACGACTGGGATCCTAGAATGCAGATAAGTAGACAATAGTCAATCTCTTTTCTTTTATTCAAGATTTGAAGTTCACTGATGACTGAATTCTCATTTCTCTTCTCTGTAGCTGTTAACGTTCACAGAAAAGAACCCTTTTGATAACGGAATATGTTGGAGTAATGGAAAGCCCTTGTAGCCCCGTGCCTCCCTCGATCTATAAATCGTTACAACAATGTATGTTTGTCACGTTTTAAAATGCAATTTGAACAAAGTTGATATTTAGCACACAGCTATGTATTACTACCACAATGATGGAAAAAATCCAAAACTGTCTCTCAAAAACATACAAATTAATAATCTATATATCTATATACAGGGTAAGTCAAAAGTCCTTGGACACCTTCATAATGCGAAACCTGAAGGGAAAAAGTGAAAAGTTATGAAGGCAACTGACTTTGGGCCCTGATCGACATACACCCCACAGGACTTTTGACTTTTCCCTTCTGGTTTCGTATTGTTAAGGTGTCCAAGGACTTTTGACTCACCCTGTATATAAAATAGACTTGGTTTATGTTTGTTTGCTTGAATGTGCGAATAATCAACAATTGCGTCAACAATCGGTTGGTCGTGTTTGTATGTTGCGTCAACAATGGCTGAGGAAATTAATGCATACTGTAGCCGATGAAAAAGACAGGCCCCGGCACTGAAAAGTCACCTGACCATCATTTTCGTCGGCTACGATGCTTGCTTTAATGATTCACTTTTTAAGGCGGATAATTATAAAAAGTATTAAATAAATAAATAAATAAAAATCACTGTTATTTCTTTTTTATTTAAATCTTTGGAGAAATATAAGAAATTATTCCAAAACAAATAAGAGAATACAAGTGGTAAGATATGCAACTGTTCAAGCTTTTCCTGAAAATGTGAAGGTATTTTCCCTAATGAGCCACTAACTGGAGAAAATTTATATTTCATATGGTGTTTCGAATGTAGTAACTTCCTTTAGAGAAGTTAGGATAATGTTTATCTAAACATATTAGAAAATTATAAAGATCACAACTGATTGTGTGAGAGAGAGAAATCCTTGCTGGTAAAACTGATATTGTCAATATGAACAACCACATTCAGGAGATGATTCCACGCTCTGTGACTGAATACAACTCTATTGAAAGGGTTGCATGTTGATGAGGAATATTGAGGAGCTCCTGAACACTTTCAATCCATTTATGAAGTATTTTTAATTTAGACAGAAATAATTCAATACTCATAGCCTTTCTTTGATATTCTATAAAGTTAAGGATGCAATGTCGAATTTTCCTGGTCAAACCCAATTGTGTACAAAATCTTAGTAAGTAATATTTCAGTAAGTAGAATGAGTTTAAAAGAATTCTTTCTTTTTTCCAAAGTAATTATCTACTAAGGATTTTTCGTATGTTCATACTTATATTCAAATTCGGATATTGCAAAATTTCATTAAACAAACAGCCCGAGCAACTTCTGGCATTATTCTGGCAATAATCTAAGAAATGCGTTTTCGGAGGTACCATTAGAAATGACTCCTACATCAAGATACCAATGTATGCATTTACGAACTTTCAGTTTTCTTTAGATAAATTGTAAACTTTGTTTTATTTGTCTCAGTACAGTATTTCTTTAACATTTTCTCTTTTAATTTGTTTTCCCATCCAGTATCTATATCAAATTTTGATATTATTTATTTATTTATTTATTTATTAGATGTAAAAGTATTTTTGCGGTTGGATATAGCAAGAAATAAATCTAAGGAAGTGCGATAATCGATATTCGTTTTTAATAAGATACTCACTCATTCATAAGTTATGCTCTGCTATACAGGGTGTAAATTTTAAGTTGACAAAGCAGAATAACTCGAAAAATAAGCTTCACACGAAAAAATGCGTAGAATCCAAAGTTGATTATTTTCGAGGGGGCATCTGCTGGTGCTAAAATTAGCCCACCCCCCCGGCCCCTGGGGGTGGGGCGGGGGGCAACTTTAAAATTTCAAATGGGAACCCCTATTTTTTATTGCAGATTCAGGTCCTACATAAAAAACTACGTACATTTTGTCTGAAACATTTTTTTTATTTTTGGTAGATGGCGCTGTAATTCAAGAAAATCCATTTTCTCATTTTTGCGTGGAAATAACTAATTTATTATTCATTTCGATTCCTACATTGTTTTAACTACAATGTAATTTGAAGACATTTCGTCAACAAACAAATAACGTAAACATTGGCATTTTTTTCAGAATGTTTACATTTTAAATTCTGATCTTTAGAAGAAAAGATTGTAATTTTTCAACTGTTTTTGTGAGTGTACAACGCCGTATTGCTTTTGAATTTACATTATGAATTATCTTTCTGTGGAAGAAAAAATTGAGATGGTGTACATTTATGGAGAAAGTGGGAGAAATTTTGATAATGCAGTCGCGCTTTATGCTCAGCGTTTTCCTGGCCAAACGCGATCACGGTCTTCTTTTGTTCGAGTTATTAAACAATTTACTGCGGAAGGTAGTGTGAACCAGAAAAAAAGAACCCGTGCAGCTACTGTTTGTGGAGAAAACAATCAAGTGTCAGTCCTAGCTGCTGTGGCTCATAATCCACATGCGAGCACAAGAGAAATATCAAGGCAATCAGGAATTTCACATATGAGTGTTTGGAAAATGCTGAAGCTCCACAAATTTCATCCATATCATGTATCTATGCATCAGGAACTACATGGCAATGACCACCAAAACCGTCTAACGTTTTGTCACTGGGCACTTCAGCAGATGCAAACAAACCTACATTTTTTTGCACGAGTTCTTTTCTCCGATGAGTCAACATTCACAAACCACGGGGAAGTTAATCGACATAACATGCATTACTGGAGTGAACAGAACCCACACTGGATTCGAGAAGTCAACCATCAGCGACCTTGGTCAATTAATGTTTGGTGTGGGATAATTGGCGATAAACTTATCGGTCCATATTTTATAGACGGTAATTTGAATGGCAACAAATATCGTAACCTACTTGAAAATGAACTACCAGATCTACTTGAAGACCTGAGTATTGAACTTCGACAACACATGTGGTTTCAACATGATGGTTGTCCAGCGCATTATTCATTAGTAGCGCGCGAAGTACTACATCGACTTTACCATGGTCGCTGGATCGGCAGGGAAGGTCCTGTGAATTGGCCAGCCAGATCGCCTGACCTTACATCGCCAGATTTTTTCTTATGGGGTTACCTCAAAGATATCGTTTATAAGGAAACGCCAACCACTCGCGAAAACATGATTCAAAGAATAAGAGATGCTTGCGCTGCAATTACACCAGACATGTTATCAAGATGTGTTCAGGAATTTACAAAACGAGTCAATAAATGCATCGAAGTTGGAGGTCATCAATTTGAACATTTAATTTCATAAAACGGCGAGATGCAAGGGATTTAAGGACAACAAGCAGGCCGAAAGTGAGAGGCGAGGGGACTCACTGGAAATACAAGCACCCCGAAATTCATTTACTTGCAAGTATTTGCAAATAAGAAAAAATAAAACGAAAACAATCGGTCCTTTTAAGGACCACCAAATCTTAAACGGGAATAACTTCATCTTTACACAGTCTTTTACTTTTTTACTCTGTTAGTTAATGAGTTCACTCGTTAGTACGTAGGATGTTCGGTTAGTTAGTTAGCTAATCAGTTGATTTGTTTGATAATTATAAAGTTGTGTGGCCTCATGACCACGAAACAAAACAAAATTATCCTAATCCGCGGCAAAAAATAATAAAATAATAACTTTGCGGCAAAATTTACGAAGTAAATAAGTATTTTTTATTTCTCCGTAACCATTTCCACGCAAAAATGAGAAAATGGATTTTCTTGAATTACAGCGCCATCTACCAAAAATAAAAAAAAATGTTTCAGACAAAATGTACGTAGTTTTTTATGTAGGACCTGAATCTGCAATAAAAAATAGGGGTTCCCATTTGAAATTTTAAAGTTGCCCCCCGCCCCACCCCCAGGGGCCGGGGGGGGGGTGGGCTAATTTTAGCACCAGCAGATGCCCCCTCGAAAATAATCAACTTTGGATTATACGCATTTTTTCGTGTGAAGCTTATTTTTCGAGTTATTCTGCTTTGTCAACTTAAAATTTACACCCTGTATATGCAAAAGTTCCCGCGAGCAGAGGAATAGACGCGCACAAAAGGAAGGGATTTGTAACATTTCAGAATTTGATATTTTAGAAATAATATGCAATATTCAAATCATAAAATTTTATGGAATGCGATTTTGTATTCTATTTTATGTGAGTAGCTTCCACCATAAACAAGTGCATAAGGCGCATAACAATTGATCGGAGCAGTTTTACGTTTTATTCCCTGCGAACTCTTCCGATATGTTCCGTGGTCGTGTGCCCGAAATGCGCTCAATATTCGACAAACAACGAATTTTACCATACATAACATAAAAATAAAACATCGTTTCTAGTCCTATAGAATACATTAAGTTATGAAATAATCAAAATGCTTTGGATGAGTAATATAATGCCAGTTTCGGTGAGAATTTTTCATCTAAATAGGGACACGATTTACTAACTCTTGTTTTATCAGTTCTGATTTCCTTGTGTGTTTTTGTCTATTACTGTCTAAAGTGGAATTTTATGCAGACTAACAGCTCTATTTTGTTCATAATGCGGCATTCTTCTTGACGATGATTAACTTGATTTTATGCATACAAATAAAGATACACATGTATCATGATCATCAGCACGTTACATTTCCATACCCTGGACTATTAATTGTCTTCGTAAATTTTTATATGAAAATCTTTTCTTTGTTATAATCACAATTAATTTTTTTAAGAATCCCTGCTTCTGTTTCAATGCTTCTACTCGTGAAAAAAAGAGTCGTCGTTGCAATGAGCTTATATGTATTATTTCAATTTTGAAGGAATTTGAATAGTTTCGTGGTTGAGTTAGTCTTTAAGGAACAAAGGATAAAGATTGTAAACTAATAAAATGTTAAGAACAAAGGCTGATTTTTAGTTGCATAAAGCTCGAACTAAATTTAATGAAAGTCTCTTAACAATATCTTAATGTATTAGAAAATATGAAAATTCATTAAAAAATAAATTCACAAGCAAGTATTCCATTGTGAATTGTTTTTATTTTATATTGTGAGAGACAGAATTTTTATTTCTTATATTATTAAAAATACAAAACAGTCTGCAAGGTGTGTGTATTATTTGCGAAGACATTTACATTCAAATCTTGTAGCCCTTAAGTTGACTTTTACCTTGTTTTCTTTAAACATGAGGAATATTTTTTTCAAAGACAGATACTGATCACCGGACATCATACATGCGTCAGCAAATCTGTGGAGAAATCTATGTAGAGGTGCTTAAGAGCAAGTAGCAGAGGGATCCGTCAACGATGACTGTGTGCGTGAGTGGAGTAGGGCGTTAGTCTTCATTCTCTTGTCATTCGAAGACAAGAGAATGACTTGGGTCAGCTGCCTAAGGGGAATTTTTGTCTCTCGAGATTCGGGGTTCTAGAAATCCCGAGTCAGAGAAAGAAAGATATCTCCTGCAGACGAGCGTCAACATCAGGCGCAACATTTCAGGTGAGAGACGATGTCATCGATTGCAGCGAACAACATCAGCGGCCATTTAGAGCGTCGTCTAAACACTTGAACTGCGATCTACAGTCCATTGCTGATCCTCTGGAGACCCTCAACGTCTGCATTGTTGATTTTGATCGTCTTGCGGCATTGTGAAATATCGTTTCTGTATTTCATCGATGTACAACATTTCTCTCTTTCTCTGCCGCTCTCATTCTGTGATAGCGGGTAGGGAGGGAGGGGCTAGATTGCAGCGTTTTCCACTCATCTGCTCGGCACGCGTAGATGAAACGGAAGATAAGATGGCCGTGCGCCAACATGTCGGTCGGCGACAGCCCTCCCCCGAGGGTCTCCGGGCTTTGGCTGATCCTTTCTTCACCCAACATGGGCGAAGGGGCGCTCACTTTGCGGCAACCATTAGCTCTTCGCCACAGTTTCCATGGGAACGTCGTTGCTATCAGCCCTGGCTCTCGTATTTTTTGCCGTTATAGTGACGTGACAAACTCATCAGGCACGAAGAAAATGCCCAAGTTGCAGGATACGTTCTATTATTCTGTTGCAGAGGCTGACTTTTAGTTTTATTATCTGTAGGCAGATGGGAAAGTTTCTCTCCCGAGTTTCTTTCTGATGCGAAAGGAATAAGGGTCCCCCCCCCCCTCCTCTCCTGTATCTACTTCTCTTTCCAAAAAAAAAGTCCATTATTTAAAAAAAATTTTGGCCGGTATACATTTTTAGTAAAAGTTTTTTTTTTAACATCAAAAGTTTCATAGCGTCGATATTTTAATGATAAGCTGTTGCTCTCTTGAGAATTTTTTTTAAAAATAAATTAATAACTCAGCGTCCCTTATATTTTTTAAGTCGAACGCGCATTACGAAATATCTGCATTGGCTTCTCTTTAAAATTCTTAATTTAAAAAATGAAGTTTGATCATAATAAACTTTGCATTAATAGAATTTATGAGGCTAAGAAAAAAGTGATTTTTTTATATTGAATCATCTTTTCTGCGCAAAAGCCAAGACTCTTTACTCTGATAATTGTGATGAATTTTTTTTCTAATAATGAGAGGATAAAAGACACCACTTCTTATTAAAGTAGCTTCTGAAGAGCCGTTGGAAATGTTGTTTTTGTTTCCTTATAAAATGATCATCAGTGCGCAACAAATCATCCCTTTTCTTTCACGCATGCGTTCATTGACGACTCTCATAAGCCTAATCTAATTTAACCGTCATTTCTTCCTTGTGGCGCTTCTTCTTTTCTCATGTTGTTCTCTTTTTTTTTTCTCTCCATTCTTTTTTCTACCTTTCCTGCTTATCTTTTTCATTCGTTCCCACTCTATTTACGTATCGTATTTTTTATTAGTTTATATCTTCCCTTGCTTTGTTTTTTTGCTTTCTTCTAAAGTCGTATACCTCGAACATCTCCGTCTGTTAAGTCGTTTTCCAGAAGAAAAAAAAAGAATTTTCCGTGTTTATACATGCACCAATGATTCACATTTCGTGAGCATCAGATAATGCGAACCCGTTTCACATTTTCCTTTTGTAAAATCCTCTTTCTCCCTCCTTAGGATGGGTACATTGATGTTTGTTTCGTGCCACTTTTTGTGTCTCCTTTCCTTTCTCATCACTTCTCCCTTAATACTCATCCTCCCCGGTCAACTGTCGTAACTTAGAGTTGAGCAAATCCTTTAGATGAGCCTTGTCCTCCCACCAAATCCAGTGTGGCGAAGAAAAAAATATTCTCTTTTATTTGCTGTTCAAATAGAGCGAAGTGACAATCCTTACGAAGACGAATGGCGGCGGTGCCGGGTCGTCTCCACTTGGGCACGCTTCTCCCTTCATTCTCATTGGCACGAAAACAATCAGGAGAATTTAAAGACTCGGTCGCTGCATCGTTGTCATCGATCGACCCCGAACCCAACCGAACCCATCCCCCTTACTTATCCGTCCACCCACTCGCCCTTCCTATCTGCAATCGCTGGCGATTATCAGGGCCCTCCTCGTCTCTTTTGCTTGACCGTCATTTCTTCTTCGTTCCTAAGAATTCAAACGTTGGAGGGAAAAAAAATAAATAAAGGCAACGTTTTAATAGGGAAAGGCGAGTGAGAAAATGCAACAGCTGCTGCAGTCATTTGTCTTACTGGTCGGAGTTTAATTATTTTCTTTATTTGTGTTCGTCACGCTATTTTTGTAATAACATTTGATCTATGGAGGAATGAGGGGAAAAGGAAATTTTTAATAAAAATTTCTCTTTAATAATTCATACATTACATTTTCAGTTGATCTTTTGAATTGAATCCTAGCTGCGATTTTCAAGTTTTAGAAAGATTTAAGGAAAAAATTTTCACCATACTGACTATGCATGTGTTTTTTTTTTGTGTTTTTTTTTTTTTAGATATTTCCAGTTATATTTCATGTGTAACCAGCTACACGTCGACTTTGATTAATATCCCCATCCATTATTAAGCTTCTAAATCTGTTGGGATCGGTATACGGCGCCATCTGGTATTAAAAGCTTAATGTTTACAGACAATCAAAATAGTGAACTTACCTAGAAACCGGATAGATTAGGATAGAGTAGCATTCGCTGTTAGAAAACTCGTCCATTATCGGTCACGCTAGTAAATAGGGAAATGGGGACGTATTCCAACGTTTGCTGCTATCCAACCGAAAGAATGCCATGTAACCCCAAATAAACGTTGAATTTACATATTTTGATAATTGAGTGTTATTATGAAGTAGCAAGCAATGGTAAAAGCAATCCCTTCATGAGTCTGTGAAGACGAATATTTCTTAAAAAGCTTCAAAATTTCGGTTCTGCTTTCACCAATTTTCTTTAAAT
This sequence comes from Rhysida immarginata, assembly GCA_023313115.1. Lineage (NCBI taxonomy): Eukaryota > Metazoa > Arthropoda > Chilopoda > Scolopendromorpha > Scolopendridae > Rhysida > Rhysida immarginata. The sequence goes on from JAHWFO010017593.1 coordinate 5,704,296, forward strand.
TTAATAATAATGTAACAATGAGAAACGGTCCCTAGTCACAAGCGATAGGAGAGTGTTCGAATTCTTCCCTAATAGCCATAGAACTCCCCATCAATAACCATTAGTAAAAATGATTAAAGATTAAAAATAGTCAAATACATCTCAAAGAGAAGATAATAATATAGTGAAGATGTACTTCAAACAAATCGTGAATGCAAACAGAACAAATCGAATTAGGGACCTTGTCTATCGATGGTAATGCTCTAACCAATTGAGCTATCGCGGACAATGAACCGCCAACCTGTTACAATGTGTCTAAATATACTTCCTTGAAGTCACAAATTAGCTCAATTGGCAGAGCACCCCCGACTCGAAGATCGGGAATTTTCCTTACCCTTAAACCATCAAATAAATTGAGTTCCATCTTGAATTTTAACAATAAGTGTTTTTTCCTTTGTTGAAAACAATTTAGGGTACATTGTTGATTCCTGCAAGTCGGCCTTGTAACTTTTCAGCGCTAGGACCAGTCTTTCTCGTTAGTCTCGGCTAACAGTTTTGTTACGTTGTACCAATGAAACCAGCCGCAATACTTGAAGCAAATTGGGAAACTTCACCGCCCAGAACTGTCATGGCCGAAAGTGAGTGAAGATGATGATAGCTGATAATTTTTTCACACGCCGATCACGAAGTGATAAGTTTATCTTTTCGTTAACTTTGTATTTGAAGTATTTTATTATATTTTATAAATCATTTTTCGATCATGGTTTCAATTTCAATTTCGTTTCGATCATCTGTCAGTTACGTATTTTTGATATATGCTTATGGAAAATGATTCCTGATGCTTTTTCGTGTCTCTTTGTACAGTTGTAAGCAGAACAACTTTGAGGAATGATTTTGAATTAATTATTCCTCGGGCCCAAAATCGTCAAAAACAAAGCAGTCAGACAGCTAACTACTCCACGGCTTACTCCTGCCCAGACTATCATGGCTTCAATTTGCTTCATTTTGGTGGCGCTGTTAATAATAGGATTCGGAGTCTATCTTTAATAAACGTCATTGCGTTGTACGCGTAGCCGACGAAAAAGACAGGCCTGGGCACTAAAAAGTCACATGACCAAAGTAGATCTAGCAACAATCCAATCTTCATTGTTTCCATCTTGGATTTCAACAATCAGTGTTTTTTCGTTTGTTGGAAACAATGAAGATTGGATTGTTGCTCGATCTACTTTGGTCATGTGACTTTTTAGTGCCCCGGCCTGTCTTTCTATACTCTATCCAACGAAAGTTGGAGTGGGCGTGTTCAGTTAAACTTCCTATTTCAATTGTTAGACATTGTTGATTCTGCTTTGGCAACAATGTCTAACAAGTGAAATAGGTAGTTTAACTGGACACGCCCACTCCAACTTTCGTTGGATAGAGTATAGTTGGCTTTGGTTATACGACGTAGCCCACGTGAAAGACAAGCCCTGGCGCGGAAAAGTCACCTGACCATCTTAGTCCGAATAACAATGTAACCTTCATTGTTTCCATCTTGGATTTTAATAATCAGCAATTTTTCGTTTGTTGGAAAATTGTCAAGCAGTGTATTGATATTTGGAAAATTATCGACTCTGTTCACGTAAATCACTTTAAAAAGTCGTGATAATAATTATCAAGCCGTGTATTTCATGTCTTGCATTTAGGCACATTATTTATCCTTGTAAACTCAGCTAGGTAACGAGGCCAACGAGAGACAGGCCAGGGCACTCAAAAATCGCATGATCATCGGGGTCCGGGTAACAATCCATCTTTCATTGTTTCCAACAAACGAAAAAATACTGATTGTTAAAATCCAAGATGGAGACAATGAAGAATGAATTGTTGGCCGGACCCCGATGATCATGTGACTCTGAGTACCCTGGCCTGTCTCTCGTTGGCCTCGCTAGGTCATCATCTTTTAATCTTCTAATGTGCCATAGTCTCTCATCATTGTAGGCTTTGTCTGTGCACACCATTATTGGTGTGCTATATTTTCTGAAGAGTCGATTTTTGCTCCTCCCCCCCTCCTCCAATCCCACAATTGCATGACTTCTTTGATTATAGCCAACACCACCTCTACTCTAAGCCTGAGCGCGAAAATTTCATATATTGTTACATCATCACACCTATACTCTGCCCAACGAAAGTTGGAGTGAGCGTGTCCAGTTAAACTTCCTATTTCAATTGTTAGACATTGTTGATTCTACTTTGGCAACAATGTCTAACAATTGAAATAAGAAGTTTAACTGGACACGCTCACTCCAACTTTCGTTGGATAGAGTATAGTCACGTAGCCGACGAAAAAGACAGGCCCAACACTGAAAAGTCACCTGATCATAATAGTCTGAGCAACAATCTAACTTTCATTGTTTCCAACAAACGAAAAATCGCTGATTGTTAAAATCTAAATTTTATGCCCACTATCACCCAGACAACAATTATCTAGGTTACAATCTTCTCTGTGATTTGTTTTCGCAGTGACGATTAACAATCTTCTCTTTATTGATCCTAATGGCCTGACAAAAAATAGTGTACCCAAAGGCATTCGAGTAACATATTCTATGTCAAAATAATGGTCTTTTATGCATAACTAACATTTATTAATTTTTTGTAAATAACTTAATTAGAATTAATATTAACTTATGGTGCCAATTACAATATTTGAACAATTTTGGATTTAATATATTCTGTTATTATATAATCTTTTAATTTTCTTAAAACAATTTTGCTGATTTTTGTGAAATTTTGTATGTAATTTAATAGCACGGTTTTTTCCTTTCAATCATAGCGGGCGAAGCCGCGAGTAATAAGCTAGTAATCTATATTATTAAATAGCGGAAGAATGGAGCTACTTATTGGTTTTATAATGTCAGTCCTTCATAATTGCTACATTTTTTGAGATAGAATGTTGAAATTCGGAATGTAGCTTATTATAGGCATGCCCATCTGCACTATTTAGTTTGGTTTTGATTGTTACACTGGGGTCGGAATTACGGGGGTGGGATTCAGGGAGGGCACCATATCTGTGTGCTATTTAGGTACGTAAAGGAGTGAAATTCGGTATCCAGATTCCTCTAAGCAAGATCTACAGTACTATGAAGTTTAGGCCCAATTGTTCTAGGGGGGTCGGATTTGCGGAGGTGGCAATCACTTGGTCCTTAGAACTATGGCAACATATGGCATGTTATATATCATACGTTCGGAAATAATGAAAAAGGAAAGAAGATACGAGGTTTTTTACATTTTATACATATTACGTTCGAGAAAATAAATTTTTTTGATTAAAAATCTTGGGGAGAGGTAAAAAGTGCAGATAAAGAGGTAAAAATAGATGACCGCAGGATCTGTCACTTGCTTTCCCCTACTGGGGGGGGGGGGTAATTTCTTTTTAATAAATGTATAAATGTATTTCTGCTTCACTGCTAAAGCTCCTCCTTGGAATGTTCACAAGATTTTATTTTTATATTGATAAGTAAAGAATAGGATAAACATAACGAAATTATAGATAACTTCATTACAGTTTGCGATTGTTATATGTCACATGATCTTTGTTCTCATTTTACTAATTTAGTTTTTTGTTAACATTTAAGCGTAAGTTAATATTTACTATCAACCAATTTTTATTTGTATTTTGTTACATTGTCGCACCCGCTGGGACCTAACTCGGCGGTCAGTGACCATATTGGTCCCAGCGTAATTTTATCTTAACTTTATTAAATAAATAAATAAATAAATAAATAAATAAATAAATATTATCTCATTTTTTTAGTAGTGTATTTTAAAATATGTAAATATTTTCCATCTTTTACCCTATCATTGCTAATTTCTGCTTACAAGGTGGTGATGGAAAAAAATTGTGTTGATACTCATTGTATCTATGGCTTTTTTTTCCCCATTGTAAGTTTTATTTCCCATCTTTTTTTAAAGGCTTTATTTTTTGGGAAAAAAATATAATCTTACTGCTTGTAACATCGTTTTTGATTTGCAGCCTTAAACACGGCAGTATTTGTTACTTTTTCCTTTCATTTCTTTAGCTACAACAACGTGTTGAGCCTTATTTAAACTAAGGCGAATCCTACTTAGCTCCGTTCAGGTAAATGCCATAAGGGCGGCGCCACCAAAACTGAAAGTAGCGAATAGTGCCCGGCACGAAAGAAAAAGGAAACTGGCGCTTGCGTAAATGAAAAAAAAAACTCGTTCAACCACTTAAAAACGGAAAGTAAACGGTGCATTACTTATTACTGATGCCAGGAATAAGTAAATACACCGAATCTTATGCGTTCCTGATTGGTTGAACGAGGTTTTTTCACTTACGCGTGCGCCAGTTTCCTTTTTCTTTCCTGCCGGGCACTATAGTCATAATTTAGGGCTTATTATTGGTAGAAATGCGTTTTAATTATGTATGACGTTTCCGCGCTCAGGCTCTCTCTTTAGGTGGTGTTGTTATAGCCCAAGCTTAACAATGTATTTTAAAACTCGTACAACCGTAGCCCACGAGAAAGACAAACAAGGCAGAGTTTAAAATGAACTATTTAATAAGAAAGCAAAGAAAGTCTAATGCATTGCTTAAGAAACTTCTTAATCACAGAAAAAAATCATAATTGTTAATTCAATAACTGATCCGTAGTTCTTTTAGATTGGGGATAAGAATGGATGGGGCTTTAGATGTTTGAAGGCTGAAACTGTAAAATAGAAACATAGTGAAAGCAGAGAACAAAGATTAGTATGCGATAATATTTTGAAATTCTAGATTCAACAGTATATACCGTATTTACCTGACTATAAGACGACCCCACTTTTGTGAGGTAAATTTTTGAAATTTTTTTAATGAAAAAATACTTATTTAAGAATTAAAACAACTTAAAATGAAATGTTTTTGATTTCAAAGATACTAAAAAAAATGGTATCGCGTCGATCCATACTTTAAGCTCAAAAACTTTCTGCGATATGTAAATGGCAATGATATTTTCCAATCTCTCGAGCGCTATCGTAAAATCTCGTGTGATCCAGTTATGATCGAGAATGCCTGCAAAAGGCAGCGGCCTACTTGTGTAATTTGTGAATTTAACACAACTCTCCTCCTTTTAAGACCCTTTAATTTGGAGTAAATAAGGTAATTTTAAATCTCTAGTGCTTACTAATAGAATAATAACTGCGTGTCAAAGTACGGAGTGCTTTCGTTTTTCCGCTCACTATTAGAGAAGGCGGTTTTTCTCGCACTTGTAGAGCTCATACTTTTAACGTTACCGAGTTTAGTTCTCTGTTCGGTCCTTGTAGCACTCGTCGCCATCTCTTGTTGTTGGTCTAAGTGGCTGGATTCCTGGACTTTGGGGTCTCCCCGTGAACTGCCAATTTCTTTCGCTTACACGTGTTTTTTTTTGTTGCCGCTCATTGGCCGACTTAATAAGCAGCCGACTTAATAACTATTATCATCGGCGGAGGATAGCGATCGTTTAGATAGTACGTGCTCCTTTGTTGATGTTGTTCCCGATCGCTCGGAAAGCACGTGTTTCTGTCCGATCGCCTCTAATTGATTTGGCAATTTTTAAAGAACAACGATATTTTCTTAATTAATTACTCCAAGAATAAAGCGGCCAAAAGTTCAATAGAGAGAGGGTGGTTAAAGGAGGAGACAAGACTTTTACAAAGAGTTTCTAGACACGTTACCGAAATTACCTAGTCATTATTGTCGAGAAAATTCGTCCAAGCTTTACTTGGAACCTTTATTTCGCTCCCACAAAGTGGCCGTGGCCTGGTTGTCTCGTCGGTTGGCTCGCTGATCGATGGAGTTAAGCAACTTCATGCGCGGCCAGCTGTGGCTGGGTGACAGCCAGTGGCTTGAGGACCACTGCTGGGTGGGACGGCTATTTGGGGCACAGCTGTTGGGGGACTTTAGTCTGACCCATTTGCTGAGTGACCAGTGCTGGATGTCCAGCAGCTGGTGATAGCCACTGGTTTGTTCGTCCGCCATCAGCTCTTCTATCATGAACCCCCCGTGCTTCGGAGGGCACGTTAAGCCATCGGTCCCGGCTGCTACTGTCATCTCGTAGCAGTCGTTAGTTACTGGGATGGCGCAAAACTCCCTCGAAGGAGAAAGTGCCGCAGATTATCGTTCTGCGATAATCTACCCTCTGTACAAGATAAGATAAGATAGCATCCCAAAAAGGCACAGGAATGCATCATGGAATAGAACATCATAACAAAATCAAAAAAGTCCTATTATAATCAATCAGTGAATACAAAAAATGGTGCCTCCATGTGACTGGTTTGAAATTTGAGAATTTCAATAGAAGCCCAGTGTATTTTTTGCATCTGTTTCACATGCTTTCGGGGTTTTATACCATTCTTCTTTAATGCAGTTTTCAGTACCTGCAGCGTTCGGGGAGTGAGATTCCTTTGTTCCACACGCCTCTCAAGGAATGTTCTATCCGATTCAGGTCACTGCAAACGCTCAATAACTTCACTTTCCAGAACTTCATATACTCAGAATGCCCTGTATGGACGAGCATTGTCGTCCATGAACATACAGTATGGACCAACTGCTCGACGGAAAAGGCAAAAATGGCACAGAAAGATCTCCGTCCAATACCGTTCTGCTTTGACGGTTGTGACAGTCCAGCTGTAAAGATGTGAAGCAGTGTTCTGGCATTATGCATGATACCATGATACGATGATATCGGACTGCATTTGGCAAGCTTCCATGCAGACAGCCCAACATTATCCAGTCGACGAGAAATGGTTGTTGCAGAGACATGAGTGCCTGTAGCAACGGCTAAATCTGCTGCTATATGTGTAGGTGTCAGGTTTCTTCCCCTTTTGGCTGAAAGAGTTACGTTTCGGTTTTTCCGTGCTATCGACACGGAAAGAATATCCTCTGGTTTCAGCAGCACTTTTCAAAAGTAAAACGACAGTTTTCGCACACCCATTGCCGCCGCAACTTCAGTCACACTTTGCCCTGCCTCGAGCCGTCCAACAGGAATATAATCACTTAGATGAAGCCTCTGAAGTAATCTGCAGTCGATGAGTTCTATGGAGACTGAAAATTTACGCTACCGTTCTCCAATATCTTTCATATGAATTCACCTTAAATGAACTACAGCTAACGAGATACTTCGCTTTTATTCAAATTATTTAAATTGCACAACAGCGCCCGCATTAGTGTTTTATTGTATCTGGTATGCGACCCTGCAAAGCAGAACTCTTATGTTTCTTATATGGAAAAATGACTCCTGTCTATTATTAGATAATTTATTTGATCCTGTTGAATGCGACAGTGCATTATTTATATTGATAATTTCAAATTTTGAACATTCTAATAATTATTGCATATCTAGCTGTATAATGCAATGTTCAGCTGTTATGACTTTCATGTTTCTGATTAAATTAGTATCTTAGCGTAAAGAAAATTTCAAAAAGGATTTCAATAAAAGCTTAAAAAAGACTTTGATTTCTAAAATTTTTAATTAAAATTTTTAATTAAATTTTATAAATGTAAGAGGGACAAGGAAATTACTTGCATTTTTTAAGTGAAGAATCCTAAGATTAAAATTGCTTTGATTGATTTCCTATCTACAGAGCAATCTATGACTTTACATAGTTGAATTCCTGTCGAACCTACCACTTCAAATCTGTAAGCTTATTCCTTATTTTAGCGCTCAAGCATTTATTGTAAATTCGCTCTACCGGATTTCCCTTTTTTTCTTTTCATTAAAATTCTTTTGTTTGAACAAGTGCGCTGGTAACGCCTTAGGTTCATCGGCCGCTCCGAAGCTTGAACCGTTAAGCTTTCTTAAACATCTCAAATATGGAAATCGACCGGGAGAACATCTGGAACGCTCTATATTTTCCCATCGAAAAACCTTCACTGGGCGACGTCTTTGTTCGAGCGATATGGATAGGCACTGCAAAATGTTTACACACTGAAATGGTTTGGTCAATAATTTTCTATTGCATGTCACATTATGAGCAAGTTTGGCCTAAATCTGGATAATCCGCCGTAGCAAGCATTTCTAGATGAGCTGCCATAATGGGATTTTCTACTAAATATTATTCCTCTTATAAGCACCACATGACTCTTCTCTTATTCAAATCGCATCAACGCTAGATCTTTTTCAAGAAGCAGTGGCATCTGTGTCATTCTCTGTCTGGTTCAGTTATCCGTATTTATTTATTTATTTTTTAAATTGTTTAACTTCAAATTTGATCAATGGCCAAAACCTTGTTATTGTCTTTGGTTAATTTCATTGTCATCTAATTTTTCATGTGTGCGTCATTTGGTTTGTTTAAACAACTCTGTAACCACAATATTCTTTCTTCACCGTCATTATGTAGTCTTGTAAACGAACAGCCGTAACTATACTAATATCTAGATGTTCACATATGACCTTACCAGCTTATAATTATTTGTAATATTATTCTGTCTTTAAAAGGAATTATACTGTTCCACTTCAATAGGAAGTTTTCGTTGTTTAGTATTGTCGTATTTAGTATTATTTAGAATGAATTTGGCAGCCCGCGACCATATGCAGTCCCCGGACAAAATTTGCTCGGCTTTCGAATTGGAGATCGTCCCTGTCCTAGATTCCAGTGCGATTCTAGGACAGGGATGGCACAAACAGATTGCCCAATGAATGACAGGGGATTAAATAATTTGATCATGGCATGCATGGAAATTCTTAAAAAAAATATAATTATTGTTTTGTTGAAACTGGAATTATTGTTTTGCTTCGTTTCTGCTAAAAATGTTTAAATTTACTTTATAAAATTCAGCTTTAAGGTTTAAAATGTCGTTTAAGAGCCTAGATATTGTGGGCATAATTCCAGAATGCAGCGAATAAAGAAGTTTAGTCAATAGAGATTTGGGAATTTTGAAAAGAGTTAGTTGAATGGAATATTGTGTCAGAGTTTCATTTTCAACCATGACTGTAAATTAATACACTCTCTAAAAAAAGTATTAAACCGGTATCTTTCTAAACGATATCATTGCATAACCTATCATATATCGTATTAGCGAACCCCTGACACCGGCCACGTCGGATATTATTAGATTGACTTGCTAAACTTCATTCAAAAGCAATTCTTTCATCTTAAACTTATAAAGAATGATTTATTCGAAAATGTCTTCCTTAAAAACAAAGTCATTGTTTATTCTGGATTAAACATTCATTGCTTTTAATCATTTGCTCCTTATCGTCAGAATATATCGATTGCTGTCTTCTGCGTTTCGAATATCTGATACACTCTTATCTTTACAGTGCAAGTCAGAAAGCTGAATTAACATGATCCTTGTGTTTAAAAAAACTCTTTAAGGCTGAATTAACATGAAATGGAAAACGCAAAGATAAAATGCTACGTGCTAACTTAATCTTTAATTTTGTACTGACATTTTTAGCGGTTGATTCCCATGAAAATAGGAAGCATATAAATATAATAAAAATGGTAACAAACAAAGTAATAGCAGAAACCACAATTCCACAAATGCGATTTTCAATCACGGACGTTCATTTCGAAGACACTCTCCTCTTTATCAGCCTGTGGTTTCTTATTTAGTTTGTTACTATAATTTGTCAACAGTTTTTGGCATTTTACCATTTGTATTAGCAATAAAATTAATTGAATAGAAATTTTATCATTAAATTGATCATTTTACTTTCTCGTAACAGAGAAAGTGTTGTAATCGTCAAAAAATTCGACCGAAAAACATTTTTGAAATTATGTCTGTGTCTGTATTTGTGAACACGATAATTCAAAAACATAACGAACAAGATGGATGATATTTGCTATTTGGTCCTTACACCAAAATTTCATCCATCTAGCTCTGTATCAACTTTTGGACCAAATCTTTCGGAAGGGGAACTTTATCTAAACACACACACGATTTTCTTCATATAAATAGGAATTTAAATAAAAACAAACAAATAAAATTTAATATAGACCTTTATATTGAAGAAATACAATTATATATCAAATTCAATGGCTTTTGCTCTATCGTGCACAGTTTGAATACGAGAAAATCGGCCTCGGTGGCTCAGCGGTTGCGTGATCGCCTCTGATGCCCGAGTACGCGGGTTCGATCCCGGCCGAGGACGACGAGGATTTTTCAGGGGGAAATCCTGAGATCACGCACTTCCTTCGGAAGGGAAGTAAACCTGAATACGTGGGTTCGGTCCCTTGTAGTCGTTTGCCGGCTGCACGTTAAAGAATCTTGCGAGGCAAAATTTGCGGCCCCTATAACGCCGTCTTGAAATGGCCATAACAGTTGAAAAGGACGTTAATAACAAACCAAACCAATACGAGAAAGTCTAGGGGAGAAGACTCGATTTTTTAAACAATTTGTATTTGCTGTGGTGTTGGTATTTTTCAATTATCATTTTTGATCATTTTGATATTTGAGGAAATAAAATATTATCATCTTTTAATTGTGCAATTGCAAATTGTCCTCAACATATTTACTTATAACAAGAAGTTAATCCTCCTGAGGAAGGTATAGGAAAGTAGCGGAATCCCTGAGATCATCTATTTTACCCTTTTATCTCACTTTTTAACCCCCCCCCCCTCCCCAATTTTTTAAATCGATAAATTGATTTTCTCGAACGTAGTATTTAGAAAATGTAAAAGAGCTCTATCTTCTTTCGTTTCTCATCATTTCCGATCGAATGATATGTCATGCCATATGTTGCCATAGTTCTAAAGATCAAGTAACTGCCACTCCCACAATTCCGACCCCATTGGGACAAATTGGCACAAACTTCATAGTAATGTTGATCTTGCTTAGAGGAATCTGCATACCTTTATATGCATAAATACGCGTAGACCTTTCGGTCCCCTCTAATTTCCGCCCCCGAAACTACTAAACATGGGCCAATCAAAACCAAACTAAATAGTGAAGGTGCACATGCCCATAGTAAGCTATATTCCGAATTTCAACCTTCTACCACAAAAAATGCGGAAATTATGAAGGGGACAGACAGACGGACATTGTGAAAACGAGTACTTTTAAAGGTTTCAGTAAAATTGACACTCATCTTAACTTTACATTAAAAAAATATCTTAACGGAGAGCTAAACAATCTGATCTGACTGTTTAAATATATTATGTAATATACTATGTAATCCTATAGTGTAAAATATATTTAGAGAGCCAACAACTATTTCTTCCAGATCATCCGGATATCTGCTTCCTCCGATTATCCAGTTTTTCAAAAAGAAGCAGATATCCGGTATAACGTAAAATGTCGTGTAACGTATTTTTTAAATGACGATCAAAAACAAGAAAATTTGAAGATAATCAAAGAATTGGTCTAAGCAAATGGGTATAACTCAATAATCACTGATAAAATTGGGAAAAAATGATTACGATTAATAATAATCTACCATGGAGGAAAAGTGTTACTAAAACTTGGATCACATTTAGGCTAATATATTAGATATTTCCGATGCCTTATATGTATCTAATATGACTTCAAAACATAACAGTAAAAGACTAATATGTATACAGGGTGATTCAGAAAGGTAGGTCAAGAATGAAATACAATATACAATTTGTAGCGCTGAACAATATTTTTCCTATAAACATGGGCCCGGAAATGCATCCTTACAGAGATAATGCAACTTGTACGATGTAGGAATGACATTATAGTAGGTATTCAAAATGCCAACCCTGACCCTCGATCCAGGTGTTTAGTCTACGGACGAGATTCTCGCGAACTCTGGTGAAGATGTCCGGAGTATCACTGACGCCTCCACACGCTATAACAATTTTAGCTACAAGGTCATCGGGATTGTAAACGAGATGCATGTCCACCAGCTCCGCATTAGTCAAGCGATCCATTGTACGACAATGGAGTTACATGTTTCGTTTCTTCTCTTTTAAAGGAGAGAACACGAACAATTTACATGTTTAGATCCTATAAACATGGACCATACCATTGCCGTCCGGGTAACGCACATCCATTCCTACCTCGTACAAGTTGCATTATCTCTGTAAGAATGCATTTCCGGACCCATGTTTATAGGAAAAATATTGTTCCCCGTTACAAACTGTACATAGTATTTCATTCTTGTCCTAACTTTCTGAATCACCCTGTATAAGCAAAATCCAATAAAATCAAAGACGTTAACTTCTGTGACATATTTCCAGATCCACCACAAGAACCTTATAGTCTTCGAGAGTACTTATAACTCACAGAACCAGTAATATTTGCAATAACCTATTCATATTCACGGAGACAATAGAGCCTATTTTATGAAAAAAAGCGGAATTTACCAATTCAAATGTTAAATCTGTAATAATTTTTATTTTTGTATGAGCAAAACCGTTTTAAAACTCCTTACACGGAACACTAAATTTTCACAATTCTTACCTTTTTGACAATATGTCACATGTCCCCAAGTCAAGGGAATTTTGTGGCAGCAGGCATACATCGCGAGCGATCGTCATCGGAGAAGATCTACGAAGGAGATGACGACTGATGACGATAAAAGCATAGATCAGCACGTGACTCGAGGCAGAAGACTGGAATATTCGAGGCGAGCGGATGGAAACGAACAGGGGAGCGGTAGGAAGACTTCGAGACAGCAAAAGCGAAACGAGGGTGACAAGCGAGCCCGAGGACGGACTCGTCGTGGCGGCAAATTCAACGGTACGCCAGTGAAGACGAAGGGTAACTTCCAGCGACGGAGAGAGTCAACCACTTCCGCGCGTGAGGAGGTTTCTCACTTGTCAATTAAGTCGAGAGACAAAAATTCCTCACGCACTAACGAGGCAGCGGGGACTCTCGGCCAAACGTAAAACGGCCAGTTACCTCCTCAAGAAATAACGTTCACGCAGCCGGAGAAAACGACGGCTCGCCCGACAACTCTTCTCAACGCACGAACGTTCCTCCTCCTCCCGCTGATAGAACGGCCGAAGCATTTCGCCGGGGAGTTTCCATTCCAGCGACGGTGAGAAGCCAGAACCGTCTCAACGCTTAACGCTTAACGTCGGAGAATCGACGAGGGATTCCCTTAAATGTACGGCCTCAATTTCTTTTCTCGCTTTCCGTGATACGTATTGCATGCACGAGCGAGGGAGCCGAAATCGCCGCCCGCTGTTTCTTTGAATTGACAGAATAAACTTTCAGGTTAATCTTCACTATCCGCACAATCGCAAACGCAAGTCTCACTCTCGGTCCTGCGGGCCTCGCTAGTCACTGTTTTCCGTTACTAAAATATACCTCTCCGGTGGTTCCTGAATATACGAGGGTTGGGGCATAAGTCATGGCAACTATTTTTTTTCTTGTAGATATGTGAACGGATCACAAACGTATATGTGTCGTGTGGAAGTTCTGCAGGCATAGTGTGTATGCAGAACGACAGGTGGCTCTGTGGTAGCTGGTAGTAGCGCAGCAAGGGCTGTGAAATTAGTCAGTTGGTGAGTGTCGTGCGAGAGATGGAAGTAACTCGCGTTGAGCAGCGCGCTTACATCAAAATAGCCGTTCTCCGAGGGAGAAATGCGATGGAATGTCACATTAGTGGAAGCCCTTGGGAATAATGCCCTACCATACCGTACGGTAGCACGGTGGATAGGAAAGTTTCAGCAAGGACGTGTGTCAATCAGTGATGAGCAACCGTTAAGGCCATTTTGCCCTGTATACTACCGTAATAAATTAGTGTGTTACGATATTTCAGTGCTATTCATTGTCCACACATGTAGTTAACACCTTGTCCTTTCGTCTGTATATGTCACATTTCCCAACCGGACTGGTATCTTCATGAAAAAAAATAGTTGCCATGACTTTTGCCCCAACCCTCGTACATACCCCAAACTATTTGGTTACAGGAGGCAGTTCGTTTCCACCCGGCCGGTTACAGAAATCGCGATAATTCAGTTTGCGGAATCAGTTATCGCGCGATGTGCGGATAGTGAAGATTAACCCATTAACCCAACAGGTGGATTCGCAAGGCGTGAATCGTCCAAGATTGACTCTTGACTTAAATATTAAATTCAGAACCTTTTTATTATTACTACCGTTAATTTGCTTTTATGTGATAGTATCACATTGGTTTCGTCGGTACTTTGTAAGTTTTTTTTATTTGTGCACTGCGTAATAAAATATTTTTACGTTATTTATTTATTCATATGGTTTCCGTTTATTACTTTCCATGTGACACAATATAAAAAGTACCTAGAGAAATTTTGAAAATTATTAATGGATCAGTTAGAGATCTTTAAAACTGAAAAAGAATTCTGAAAATTTTTGTTAAATAATAAAGACGATACTAAATTATTATTTTGGAAACTTTATAAATCTTGTTATAACACTTTGAAAATTATCATGACTGTAGTCATGTCATAAATTCATTATTGGTTATAAGGGTTCAGACATTTATTCATCATTGATTTTGCAATACAAGGTACATATTCGGATGACTAATTTATATTTTAAACTCTTTGAAAACTTGAATATTTTCAAATCATTATGTGCCATTCGCAAAATTCAGTAATTGAGAGGAAAAATGGATGAAGTTGGCTCTAATTCTCTATAATTATGTAAATGGAAATGTTTTTTGTTTAAAGGTGAGCTTCTGAGTTCCTTCGAATATTGTTAGAGAAAATGAAATTCCGTCAAAGTTGGACAACCACATTAATGTGGACGGAGCATATTGATGTGCAAAATTAAAGCCTCTATCTTTTTAAATTTCTGAATCAAGGAGAATAGTTCAGCGAAAATAAGGAATTAGATGTTGTCATGTACTTGATAAGCGCTGGTTCATTCTCATTGCCATTTACAGTGAAATTGTAGATAAGAACATGGCTTTGGAGGAGAGCCATTTGGATTCATTTGTATGATGAAGCACTCATTCTTCTATTTGAAATTTTAATACAACTGCTTGAAAAAGCTTTATTTTTGGGATAATAAGAGATTAAAATGCAATTTTCGCCATGGGCATAGTAACGAGGAACAAGAGAACTGCCGGGGATCAACAGTTTTAAGCTTTTCTCTCTTCAATTCACACGACTTAATTTTTGCTGCAGGGCTTCTGACGCTGTCACCTTTTCTCAGTGCAAACACTTGTCCATTACTACCTGAATGGGAAAATTGGAAAAGTTCGTTCGCGGAAACTCGGCCGTCTTCCCACCCACCTAGACCAAAATGAAAACAGCTGTTGACATTTTGCCTCTGCCATCTGCCACCGAAAAAGGTTTTATGTCAATTACTCCGAAACTCCTTTACCTTCTCCTTCTTCAATTGTTTACACCGAATGCACTTTTGCATGGTTCGGTCGTGACTCTTCAGGTCAGAGTTGAAAAGTTTCTAAATGAGAAAGTTGAAAATGCTCAATAACTGCGCTTACGAAATGAAGGTTCAATCTTTTCAAACCGTGTTTGGCGTATTTTGTAGCTCGGCAAACACGAATGTGGAGTTGCAAACTTCATTTCAGATTAAAATTCATTGAAAATCGATAATTAGCAGGCCCGTTAAAATAAATGAAATGCGTATATTCATAACTTGAAAAATTAACCTTTATTTGTTTTTAATGTTGTTTAATTATGTCGAATGATTTTAACGTTAACATTACATATCCGCCGGTAATGATATTTTAAATTTTAAATTGAAAATGAAATGAATATTAAAGTTTGCTAATTAGTTTCTTGGTATTTTCAAGCTATAATTTTTTAATTGAACGCTTCGTTGCATTAAAAAAATTTCTTTTATTTGATAAAATTTGTTATTTGCGGATAACTCGTGTTTCTCTCACTTACCAAAAAAAAACCAACCTGAAGCAGAATCTTTAGAAAATTTTTTTTACAGATAAATTTATATTTATACTATCTGTTTCATACCTCTTTAGGCCCGTTTTCTCACAGTAATGCTTCAATTCGTTTTGGCATTAACTTTGAGATGTCGCTAAGTGGCTTGGGAACTATCATGTCATATCCGATGAACCGTTTTCTCCAATAGTATAAGACGTCTGCGAATTCATCTGCCTGATATGTATGCCCATGACTAATGTTCTAATCCTCATATTTACCCGTGACATCCAGAGACAAATGAAAGAAAGAGACTGGCAGTGACCTCCCCTCTAGTGGTGCCTTCGCGCCGCCATATTGGGATTGGCAAGAAACAGCTGATCGCCCGAGACAATGCATGTGAATCAATCTATTTGGTTTGGTTTGTTTGGTATTAATGTCCTTTTCAACTTCTATGGTCATTTCAGGGTAGAGTTATAGGGGCGGCAAATTTTGCCTCGCAAGGGTTCTTTAACGTGCAGCCGGCAAACGACTGCACGGGACCAACATCTTTACTTCCCTTCCGAAGGAACTGCGTGATCTCTTTTCTCCCTGAAAAAATCCTCGTCGTCCTCGCCCGGAATCGAACCCGCGTCCTCGGGCATCAGAGGGGATCACGCAACCACTGAGCTAGCGAGGCCGATGTGAAATAATCGCAAACAATTGCTTATTACAATATGTGGATTAATAAATTGATTATTTTATTGAACTGAGAATTATTTCTTCCTTTTTTTTTTAATTTAAAATTTTAAAATATTTGTCTTTTAAAAATTCGTTAGGCATTGAATCAGCTATTTGGAGTCATTAAAAGTATACGTTATCGTTAGTTAATGCAATAAAGTTTTTTTAAAAAAAATCAGAAAACAGGTTATGCTTACTAATACTTCCAGAAATTATCTACAAAAACAGCTGAAATTACATTGAAAATATATGCCGCCTTAGGTTTTTGCCAATCATAACATGGCGAATGCTGCACTTCCGCTGGCACCAGTAGCGCTCAGCGAAATGAATAGGGCACTGCCAGTCTCTTTCTTTCATTTGTCTCTGGTGACATCCTGGGTTTGTACAGTACAGATGTAACCAACGTATGGCTGCACCAAGACAAGGCGTCGAGTCACACCGCCGCGTCAACTCGCCTGTTCCTGGAACGCATGCAAGAAGATACCGGAATCCGCTCCATTCCACTTCAGCGACGTATCCGTCAAGTCGCCGGACGCATCGCCTATGAATTTTTGTGGCTTTGGCCTATTTAAAAGGACCCTCTGAAAGGGAGCTCCTCGAACAGTGGAAAGCGTGTCAACAGGAGTGGTTATGAATTGATCTTCGTGTTCTGCGTTTCAGTCTCCTGCAGTGCAAAATGCGGTGCAGGACAATAGCAGCGATGTCAAAATGAATACACTCGATGGTGGCAAAAGGGGTTTTCCATCTTTTCTGGCCCTCCGTAACGTTTTACCGTAGATCCCTAACAACCCTCTGTATTCCGATTAAACGGAATCTACTGCATTCCAAAATGTAGACCCCCCTCCCATATCCATTTTACTGATATGAAACTTATCTTCAAAATGTATTCTTTACGTTGGTTACGACATTAGGAAATTTTACTTTTTTTGCGAGGGGCGGTCATAAAGTCATTACAATCAGCCGGAAGACTGAGAGATAGGGTGGTAGCGTCAGTCCTTCACATATGCACTTCCCAGGGCTACACACTGTTCCCAACGATGGACGACTTTGAAGGTTGCCACTTTTATAGAAGTCCTCCTTTTGGCTGTTGAGGAACTGCTCCATCTTGAAGATGACCTCCATGAGCTCCATGGTCTTACGTGGGAAGTGTGCTAGCGCGTTTTCGTGCAGAAGTCTGACCCTCTTTGGACACCTTGCCTCGTCGTTTTGACTTGATGGACTCCCGTAACTTTCCAGGAGGTCCCGGTAGTACGTTCCCGTGATTGTCTAGCCTTTCCTTCGCAATTTGTGGATTGTCTCAGATGGAGAGGAGTCTGTTCCGAAGTTCGTCTTCCACGCTTGTTCGGTCGCACTGAAACGTCGGCTATCTCGTACGATGGGGCATTGTCACTATAAACGGCCACTAATGAATTTGTTTGGTGTTGTTTCCCTTCAAATGCAGGAACCTTATCACGGCTCGCACCTCCAGTTTTTCCTATAGACTGCGCCATGTTGATTTCGACGCTCTGGCGGCGTTCAGCGGTACTGCACCAAACGCCGCTTTACACTGAACGACCAATATATTAGAGACACCTTTTACGGAAAATGGACTGGCCTCCCAGTGACACCCAAACAATGGAACAGGCCGAAGCAGTGTATAAAAGCGATGTATGGATCACAAGTTGCAGTCTGCAGCAAAACTGGACTGAATATGGGTAAATCCAAGGATTTGACCGACTTTGAACGAGGCATGATCATTGGAGCTCGACGGGCGCAGTTGAGCATTTCGCAAACAGCCAACAAGGTTTCTGGTTTTCCCGTGCAACAGTGTCAAGGGTATTCCGTGAATGGCAGTTATGCCAAAAAACAACCTCCAACAAACACAAGTCCGGACGAAACAGGACCGTGGATGAACGAGGCCAACGGCGACTGGCACGAATCATGCATAGCAACAGGACGGGAACAGCCCAACAAATTGCAGCGCGGTTCAATGAGGGAACATTCCTACCCATTTCGGAGCACACGGTGCGGCGCACCTTGTACCTTTCTGGGTTTAACAACAGGCGACCAGTACGGGTACCGTCGCTGTCACCGCAAAATAAGAAAGCGCGCCTGCTATGGGCACATAGGCATCGCCACTGGATAGTGGATGAGTGGAAGAAGATCGCCTGGTCCGACGAATCGCGGTTCCTACTTCATCATGCGGAAGGCCATGGAATCATCCTGTCAGCAGACAACCGTACAGGCGGGTGGAGGAGGAGTGCTGGTCTGGGTGTCTTCTCTTGGGACACACTGGGTCCTCTGATATCCGTAGACACATCCCTGAATGCGACACACAACCCGAACATTGTTGCCGATCAGATGCACCCGTTCATGATGACTGTATTCCCTGTCAAAGTGCTCGAATGGTCTTGGACTGGTTCGAGGAACATGACGCGGACTTCCTCCTGCTTCAGTGGCCAGCTCCGTCTCCCGATCTCAATCTGATAGAGCATTTATGGGATGAAGTGGAAAGAACCATCCGACGCCTTCCCACACAACCGTCCAACCTGCACCTATTATGGGACGCCGTGATGTCAGCCTGGGCTGCTATTCCTCCGCAACGGTTTCAACACCTGGTTGAATCCATGTCAGTACGTGTACAGGCAGTTCTTGCCGCTAAAGGAGGCGCATCATGCTAATAGCAGGGGGCCTCTAATAAATTGGTCGTTCAGTGTATATTCTACAGCACTCGAGTGTTGATTTGGAAAAGAATACAGAATTGGTATTAAATTTTGTGTTAATATATTTGAAAATAAATACAATCATTATGGGATATCCCTGAATTTTAATCCATTGTAATTGTAATTTTAGTTTTTTTTCCCTCCGGACTATTAAAAATTCACACGAGAAACAAAGATTGTGATGTTGAGAAGCAAATGCTTGTATATTCAAAAATTTGAAAAGTTCTATGTAATTTATGTAACGCATAACAGAATGAATAATGTTACTTTAGCGTGTGAAATCTTCAATTTGGTGATTTAAAAATTTACATTCCATATACCATTAAGGGCTTAATTTTTTTTTTTTTTTTACCTTTGCTGATAGTCTGTAGTTGCACTCTGCAATATATGCATTTTGAAAATTAACTGTTTTGTTCTTAAAAAAATGGATCTAAGATTTATGATGAACAATATTTTACACTGATGGTAATAGCTAATTATTTATTACTATTGGAATTATTTTTAAGCCGCTCTTTCTTAGAGGAACAATGGTTTTCCGGCTATTTTCTTAGCGGAAAAAAACTAACGCGAGGCTCCTCACATTTTGAACGGAAGGAAGTTATCTGATGATTAGTGCTTCCAAATGAAATATGGGTTTGCCCTTTATATCAGACGCACTGGATTTGAATTAAATCTGGTGACATGATTTAGAGTCACTTTGGTCGGTTGAATCGTGGCTCTTCGTCCCTCGTTCTCTTTGCCAGTGTGCAAAATAGAATCTTCCGCAGCTATAATAATAACGTGGTGGCGTTGATCTCTTAGCCGATTTCATTCGTAAAAATACGTGCTGCGAATATGGGCGAATGGCAAAGGCAATGGGCGAGTTTCTTAAAATGGCAATTTTCGGACTAGATGCGAAAGTAAGGAAGCAAGTTAGACGTTAGAAAGAGAAAGAAAAGAGGAGGGGGTACGAGAGAGAACGAGAATTAAAATCTACGACGAAGATGAAGAGCGAGAGAGAGAGAGAGAGGGAAAAAAAGGAGAGTTATATGGCATTAAATGCGCAATAGGTTGCGTCTACGGTAGAGCGTGACAGGATGAGCTCAGCTGTGAAGAGTTACCCGACCGTCATCCCTTTTCCTCCCGGAAATCCCCGCCGCTATGACTGTCACGTCTTCATTAGAATGGAGTAGCATTGGCCCGCGGATGGTGTTGGCGAAGAACCCATTGACGTCATAGCCAGCGGCGAGAATAAATCGAGTGTGGCTGGGCGCGCTCTGCCCCATCTGTCACTCGAAGGGGTCGACGGTCATTGTGCTCCAGCGATGGTCGGCTCCTACCAAGAACCGGTTCTTATCGGTCGATGGTCACCAATGCTATCCGAGCAGGAGAAGGAGGAGCGATGTGTACGATGTCCCATCACGATGGACGACTCTTTTCTTTCTTCTCACCTTCCTTCCTTTCTCGCGCTCTCTCTCCTATTTCATTCTCCCTTTGCTCTTCATTCTCATAAAGGAAAACAACAAGAATTGTAGTGAACGAACGAACGAACAATTCACTTTTACTATTGTTGTCATTACCCATTACAACGCACTTGACAATAGTGAGCGTGGACTTCCATCGTTAGAGCGACTGTGTCTTCCTAGAAACGAAAAGAAAGTGCTGGAGTGAGAAGGATTGAAAGAGACAAGCAATCTTTTATCCTTCGTTTTATGTAATTCACTGAGAAAAGCACTCTCCTTAATAAATGCGGTTGAGTAAAGGAGAGGGTAAGTCTAGAAACATTGTTGAAACTTTATTAACAGAGTCTTTAAAAAAAAAAAGCCCTCCAAAGTTTAGGTGAGTGCGAGGCAAGTGATTGCCTTGTAATCTTTTCATTCATTCTCTTTGGGGGTTAATTAACGGGTTTCTCTTATCAAAGCAGGTTGCTTTCTATCAAGAACCGTCTATTGAAGGAAGAAGCAATCAATTATATGTTGCAAGTATCCTTTCTTCGCGGGCTACTTATCTATTCAGCGCAGACTGTATAATTGAAGGAAGCCCACTTCTCTTAAAGAGTTCAAAGTTCGTGAGCATTATTATCAGAAATTTTTAAAAACTAATGGACCATTATACTTAAATAGATTTTAAAGTGCTGAGGTTTGACCAGAAACACTAAGGAATTTCAAGTTCCGTTGCTTAGAGGGTGCCATTTTTAATAATCGCCAACATGCTGTTAATTGTATTATTTATAATAGGGCTCATTATTCTGCGACTATCCACTAAATCATTTTCCAAATAATTCATTGAGTTTAGGATTAACGCAAAAGCACTCTATATTTATTAATTAAAGGGGAAAAACTGTATAATGGTTGCGTAAGATTAATATACCGTGCTAATAAATACTCTTGGACGATGGATATAAATAGTCGGGTTTCATAAAAGAGCGTAATAAATAATATTGCCGATCGATCATTTGTTCGTTGTTTAAATAAGTATGAAAACGAATGAGTAATTTTAAATCATAATAACTCTTGAAATTATAAAGCAGGAACGAAGAAAGCTTTCATTTATTTCACTTTGTGTGAAGGAATTTTCGGTTAAATTCCTTCGAGCGAGCCAAAATCTATTTTGCCACCTTCCCCAATAGATAGGACACGTGTGCCAGTTATAACTTTTACTTACTTTTGACGCCCTCTCCGAATCTGAAGTCCAAATCAAAAAACTCGACCGACTTCGCCAATGCAGTAACGATGCTTTTAATTAACATCATTGTGAAAATGCAGTACCATGCATTCTCAACTGGTTTTTGATCTCCTCAGAATGATCTTGGTAAATATGCAGGGTGTTCCAAAATGATCTTTAGAACTTTGATCACGTATATTTCAGAAATGAGGATAGGTAAAGTAGGGAGCATAAAAATTGGCAAAACTGCAGTATTTACATAATGTCAAAGTGCATGTGAAAATAATGACCTTACAACAAGCAAAATCGGTGAATGGATTCATTATAAACGTAGGTAGGGTAGGTATATCGCAGTCAAGCCATATAACTAACGCAAGTTTGTTGCATAAAATGAGCATAATAGAAACACACTCCGTCTTCTTTGGGAAAGTGGCATCAGAAACAGACAGAAGGCCACTGAAAGATCAGGTATACCCGAACATGTTACCGAATAATGAAGAAATTGGATTCAGGAGAAGACATCGAACGCAAGGCTGGATCAGGTAGACCCAGGATACTAGAGGATAATGATCGACGCCGTATTGCATAGTTGGCCGTTCACCATTCACCGTTCACCGTTAATAAATGTGCTCTTGCCAAACATGGCCCAACAGATTTCAATGACTGGAAACTTCTGGTAGAAGAAATGTGGGACAATATGTCGTTTGATCTGTTGGGGTCGTTTTCCGATGGCATAACCGACAGATTGCAGGAGTGCTTGCAAAAACAAGGAGGGAAGATCAAGAAATGATTTTGTAGCACACATTATTGTCAAATGTTGCCGGTACATAGCGATACCTTACTTGTATGGTCGTCATTTTCCCTTAAATTAAAGCGCTTGTTTTGGTTCTTGCCAATTTTTATGCTCTCTACTTTAGAAAGGTGCGGTTTGCGGCATATTCACACACATCTAAAGATTGACGCGGTAAACGTGCTGTGTGGTCTGCTTCATGACCGTTTGATGGGACTGTTTTTCTTTGCAGAGGCGTCAATAATCTCCACTGTTTATCTAGACATGTTGGAACAGTTTGATTTCCACAGGTCGAAGAACTGCATGCTGCAGCAGGATGGTGCCCCTCCTCACTGGGCTTTGATCGTTAGGAAGGTTTTGAATGACACCTTTCCAGGTCGCTGGATTGGCAGAGGAGGACTCATATTTCCTGACCTCCAATGTTTAACTGAGGCTCCAATGAGGACTTCCTATGCAACAGTGTCTAACAATTGAAACAGGAAGTTTAACTGGACACGCCCACTCCAACTTTCGTTGGACAGAGTATAGTTGTGCAACGGGTGCCAACGGGCACTTGCAAAAAAAAGCTGAGTGAGTTGATTAGTCGGAGGGTAACGATTTGTTACAGGAGTTGCAGATGTGACGACCATTATCCTTAATCAAAAACAAACAGAAACAACCTGTGCATGATTTCTACTCAATTGTATTCAATTCCGCATTAAACTTCATAGCCAATCGCCGGTCGTTTTGTTCAGCAATTTGAACAACATTTACAGTTCGCATCCGTGACAACGTGTGACTCTTGAGCTCTCCTCGTTGCATGTGCTTGTGTGTTTGCTGTTCGCCTTCCTATGTTGCCCCTTCGACGTGGTCGTGGCGGCATAATCTGTTTGAAATTGAGAAATTAATAGGAGAAATGCAATAAACTAAAACAAACCAAAAATGTTTAAACTGTTAAGTTTGAGTTATGACGTTATCTCTTCTCAAATATTTTTTGATTTTCCGTTTTGCAAAAAATTGAACAGGGCTTCGCCGTATATTCAATGAAAAAATTCTATTTGGCGCGCTTTTCTATTGTTTACATTTCATTTTTCATTGTTGAATCGATTTTAGAGGAAAAAAGAATTTTTTCTTAGCGCGTGATTTTCTCTATAGCTAATCATAGAGAAAATTCTTTTTCTGGTGATTATTCCTCGATGGCTTGATCGATTTTTCTGAAAATACTTCAAAACCGTCTATGTCCTAATAGGATTAATTGAGCAACATTTGGATGAAATCCGTCAAGTGGTGTCGGAGAAGTTAGAGGACAAAGGTTTTACATTCTCGTCGGTAAAGAGCTTCGCTCGCTTCTCTCACTCAGCTCAACCATACACTGCATCACAGCAGCAATTGCAAACGTTAATGAGGATAAGCTAGGCCGGACATGGGAGGAACTGGAATATCGCTTAGATATCCTGCGTGCTACAGATGGCGGACACATTGAGCTCTGTTAAACGGCTTTTAAAACTTTAGGTGTGAGTGAGAACATTATACCGCAAACCGCACCTTTCTATCTATCCCCTTTTCTGAAAAATACGTGATCAAAGTTGTTAAGATCGTTTTGGAACACCCTGTACATTTATTTATTATGTTTGCGAAGCATAACGATAACAAAAATATTTACATTGGAACGTTGCGTATCCAGTTAATTGAAGGAATATTATTTTCCACGCAACAATAATAAATTTTAAAAAGATGTTATGATGTTTTAGTGAAGACCGTTGTATTCCAGAAGATTCTTCCACTCAGCGTAGGCGTTTTAGAACTTTTATTTTAAAATTTATTATTGTTGTATGAAAAATAATATTCCTTCAATTAACTGGATACATAACATTCCAACGTAAATATTTATAAACTGAAACTTTTTTTAGGCTTTAATTCAAAATTATTCTTCAAAATTATTCTCCATTGGAACTAACTTCAAAATTCAATTTTCGCTTTTTTCCTCGTTTGCCGTTTTTCGTCTTTTCCAGTTCTTCAAACCACGTCAACCATTAAGTTTATCATTTACGTTTGGCCTGAAGAAGAGAGCAGTCTCTCTCAAAAAGCTTAGCATGCAAAATAATTTTTTTGATTTCACTTCGCAAATGATTCTCTGCATCCAACGATGTTATGATGTTTTAGTGAAGAGAGTAAAGCCGTCGGTCCCGGCTGCTGCTACCATCTTACAGCAGTCGTTAAAAAATGTGGAAGTCCATGAGATGTCACACGCGCATTTCCAAGGACTAGCACCCGCAGAATTTGACTGTCAGACTTCGCCAGAACTCCTGACATTCCCACGAAATGAATTCTAATGAACTCTATCTTGTTCACATGTTCATTTCTCTGTCATATGCGATTTCATATATTATAAAACGTTCTTCCACTTCTTCGGCTGCCTGCGAGTTTCAGCTTAGGCCTTTTAGAACTTTATTTTAAAATTTATTACTGTTCTGTGGAAAATAATATTCCTTCAAGATAACAAAAAGAAACTTCAAGTTTTTCAAAATTTTAAAAAAAATTGTACATGGAGTGGCCAGTTTATAAGGAACACCCCCCCCCCGAATAATGTGTTATAACAGCATGAATTCGCCGTGGCATGGATTCAATTAGCCGCTGGAATGCGGATGCAACAGCTGCTTATTGGATGGTGGTGGATTCATGTCTCGTATAACCCGTTCCAGCTCATCCCAATGTTCGATTGGGTTTAAATCCGGGAACTGTGGTGGCCAGAGGAGTAAGTTGAATTCATTATCGTGCTCCTGGAACCATTCCATGACTATACGAGCCTTGTAACACGGAGTATTTTCCTGCTGGAAGTATCCTTCCGGTGTGGGAAACATAGTAGCCATGAAGGGATGAATGTGGTCGGCAACAAGATTCAGATAGCCCTGACCATTAAGACGTTCTTCTACAGGTATCAGCGGACCAAGAGTATGCCAGGAAAACATACCCCAGACCATTACAGAGCCTCCACTAGCCTGAACAGTGGAAACCAGACAGGAGGGGTCCGTCGCTTCGTGCTGTTGTCTCCAAATTCTGCGTCGGCCATCTGCATGGTGCAATAGGAAACGGGATTCATCCGACCAGCAGACCTTCTTCCAGTCGTCGACGGTCCAGTGTTGGTGATCACGGGAAATTGGAGACGTTTTTTGTGGTTTTGGGTGGAGATCAAAGGTACCCGGACTGGCCGTCGGCTATTGTAGCCCATTCTTGCCAATGTACGGCGTGTGGTGCGTTCAGAGATGTTATTCTGCGGTCCAGTGTTGTATTCCACGGTTAATTGACGAGTCGTGACGTTTCTATTCGCACGAACAAGCATTCCCATCCTACGCTCACCTCTTGGACCGACGAGTCGTTTGTGACCACAGGCTTGTCTCTGACTGACTGTTATTTGGTTATTTAACTGTCCTGGTAAACCTTGAAGTGGTTGTTCGGGAAAAGCCTAGAAAACGTGCGGTTTCGGAAATACTCAGTCTACTTAACCGGGCACCAGCTATCATCCCGCGCTCGAAGTCGCTCGGTTCCTTTGTTTTCCCCATGGTGATGGTCAAACTACTTGCAGTTTACAGGTGTGGTCTCGCTTTATATTGATACCGACTGTCATGTGACCAACTGATAAGCAGTATTTGCATAGTCATGGGTGTTCCTAATAAATTGGCCACTCATAGTCTGTGTATACTGAGTGCGAATTTCAGGTATGTTTAGAGAAACGAGTTCAGCGATTATTTGGAGTTTTTATTCAATGACAACACTGGAAAGTTCGACAGGTAGTCTGTTAAGTTAATTTTTGAGTTTTTCTAGGCCATTAATAGGGATTGTTTGTGCTGTCCTAGGTATAAGAATAAAATTTAAGGACTGAAAATGTATATAAGAAGACGTCGACGGTATAATTATCGGATTATGAACAGCTGTTTAGCCTTTGCATCGTATTGCGGTAGAAACTAAACGGGCTGCCACAAGCGTTAGTCGAATATTGTAGCAGTCGCCTGAAGAACGAGGAGAGTAGAGTAAGTAGTCGAACGTCACAGCGCACAGATTGTGGAATGCCACGTTAAGTCCTAAGGGACCCATGATCCATCCACGACTTGACACAGTTTGCAGATGCTCTAATATCTATTGAGACCTCTCGTTGTAGATGGCTGAAACAGGCTTGTGGGAAAGGCGATCTTTACAGTGCTGTCGTCATAGAGTTGCCTAACGTGACGAATGGCAGGCGAATCTAGCTTTTGGCTCAACAAAGATGATTACCGTGTGCGAGTCTGCAGGCGACGTGGCAATCGGTTAGATCCTTCTACTATTTTCAACGCCAGCACAGGTCATGTTTCAACAAGACAACGCACGACAATATAGCGAACATCAGCGAATGTTTTGCAAGATATCCTGATAATTCCTTAGTCAATACTGTTCCCAGAGTCTCTCCAATTGAGAATCTATGAGACGTGATTGAACCTCGAATTTATACTCTCCAACAAGCTCGAATTGAAGATGAAGTCTGGAATCAGTGAACCCGACATGGAACGCAGTACCCCAGCACAATACCGGAGCACTCACTGATTCAGTGCCACGCCGTGTAAACAAATATATCCATGATGGGCCTTCGACCTCCTGTATATTCAGCTATTGAAAATATGTAATTTATTGACATTAAAACGTTCTTTATATGTGCCAAATTTTATTTCTAAGTCTTTTATCATAGGTTGCATTTCACAGTGCCCGAATATATATTCTATTAGTATGATGGCGAATAATGGCTCTAAGGAGGAACTGGAGCCGTTCCATATAGTGTGTGTAATGCCGTATACGGACTAAATACGGACAATTGGCGACAAGGATTCAGAATCTAGTAGTCCAGAACACAATTCGGTATTCAACATTAATACTGTATTACAAAAAGGTGTTACTTCAAATATGAGATTAGGTAGTTAACAAACAAATTCCCAAGTTACCAATGGCCCTTTCTTTTCAGAGGTGAATGCCCGATATGTTTCAATACCACTAGTGCATTGCTGGTTTTGGACCAAAGTCTATAGAACAACAATGATTTAACTTTATCTTTATGCGTGTTAATAATGTCCACACCCATTCCGTTCATTGGCCATGTTTTGATTCATTTCTGTAATGAACATGTCCTTCACAGAATGCAAGAGACACTTCAACACTGGAAACTGCTTGAAGTATTGCAAAGATTGTAGGATGAAGTTCCACGGGGTCGGTAACAAAGCATAATACACATCATTAAAACTGTAAGCTGGTGGTTTTAAGTCAGTCCACTCGTTCAGAATCAAAATTCCCTCTGGAACCTTGTTTCTCTCTGCAGAACGGCATGTAGCTTTTGTATTTCTACCACTCCACTTTGACAAATGACTACCACGAAGTACATTTTAGTAGCTACCTTGGAATGTTTAGTATTATTTGTTTACCAGGCTACCGGTTTTGCCGAGCCCCGCCCTATATGTTTGCTTTGACCGTGTGGGTTGCATCCAGCTAATCCAAAAGCCCTTCTCGCTGAAGTTTAGTATCCGGATCCTGGTGATGGCACCAATTTTCTTCTCCAGTCACAGTCTCGGAAAGAGACTATAGCCCCTCTGCCTGATAATGAAGCAGTGTTGACTTACGGATAGTTTTTCACCATTACGGATGGTGAATCTACGATCATTCCTCAACAGGTTGTCCATGTTTGACCATCTTGGCATATCCTTCGTGCTCGCATGTCCTGTATAAACTTCACTAGGCCATCTGAAGACTGTAAACCTTGAAAGACACTCATTTCCGTATACGTACATCCTGACATACAGCAAACAATAACATTTTCTAATGATAACAACTGAACTTCCTGACATACAGCAGTATTTGCCGGCGTTTTTTATCGGCACACATACCAAACTTTGTTTATTTAAATAATGACGATAATACAAGAATTCTCGTTTTCATTTGGGCGATCTTTTACACGAGTTCGCTCTTTAATCACGAACAACCAAATAAATGCTCAAACAATAATCTCTAAATTCATTAATAATAAACATTGTGCTTTAGTTTTCAAGTAGAAACGATGTTAGATTATACATCCAGGACAACATCGAAATTTAAACAGAATAACCTAATAAGCGGGGGTTGCATTGACAGCAATGTTTGCCAAGTCATAACTCTTTATTGACAAAATGAGACAAATGTATAGTAATTTTTTGTTTACAACATTCAAAACAAAGTAATCTCAACCAGTGGCACTCTACCTTTGAACCCGCTTGTCAAATCAAATTTGGAACAGCTCTTTCGGTGACTCAATGGCTTCCCACTACGGTCATTCTTCCTATTATAAGATTTTTCATCAATTATCGCCTAACTATCCATATGACTGAGCCTTATGTTGGCAGCAATCATCCTTCTTCCATCAAGAATTTGACGAGTGCGCTTCGTTTCTAATTCAGAACCTGACATCAGGAGTACGTTATATCAGGAGTACGCTTTATCTGTTATTCTAAAATAGATCACATTTGGTTTAATAGATTCGGACAAAATGCCGAATTGGCGTTACAACTCTCGTGTTATTATACGGGTGTGAAATTGATT
The DNA here is from genome assembly GCA_023313115.1 of Rhysida immarginata. NCBI lineage: Eukaryota > Metazoa > Arthropoda > Chilopoda > Scolopendromorpha > Scolopendridae > Rhysida > Rhysida immarginata. The sequence continues at coordinate 5,733,447 of JAHWFO010017593.1, forward strand.
ATGAACAGCTGTCTGGTTCGATGTTACTCATCACTCATCTCTTGTTGATACGAAGCGATCAACTGCTTTTAGCGATTGAGTTAATGCTTAGCCAATTTTTCTTTCTTTAAAAATTCATTTAAAAATTAATTAATCCCGCGTTTCTAAATCGCAGAATCCGATGTGCTTCAAATTTCTTTTTTCTTGTGCTTCAATTTAAATTTATTGTATCGAAAATATAATACAAATAAAATATGCTGCAAAGTGAAGGCGACTGAAAACCAAATCTGCAGTTTTATTGCATTCTCTTAATGTTATTGCAGCAGCTGTTTAAGTTTGCTGTAATTTACAGAGAAACGTTTCAATCATATATCGCTTCAGCTATTACTTTCCTAGTGCCTTTTTAGTCATTGTTCTCAATGACTCTTTCTCATGACAAGATTCCGTTTGGTTTTTTTTAACGGAAATTCATTAAGAAAAATTTCATCTGTATGTGACAATGTATCTGTGATACCAATAGTTTAAAAATGGGCCATCTCTCAAATTGTGATTGACACACGCCTATCTTAAAAGCGGCCTTTTGACAACTAGCCGCCCTCGGCCTACAGCCCTAACATATTTCTTCTGCCAGAATGAAAAACGATATGGGGAATAGCGATATTCGCACGATGAAAATGTGGGATAAAAGATTTTATCTTGGTTGCAAGAAAAGAAGGAAATATTTTACTTTCAAAGGGGTGAAAGATTTACTTACACTTTTAGACAGTGTTTGTATCACCTTGAATTTAAAGCCCGACAAAATAACTCGAATATCTGCATTTTGGCAGAGTTCATTTGAATTATTCATGACACCCACACCAAGAATGTAACACACAGTAGTAACCTTGCTATTTAAAGGCGTGTGACGTGATATGTCTGATTTAACTGACTTCTAGAGAGGAATGATTGTTACTGCTCGCTTAACGGGGGCGTCCATGACACGAGTCGTCGAGTTAATAGGCATTTCGCGATTTACTGTGTCCCTGATAACATCTCAATTCACAAAGTCCAGTTAAACATCTGCAGACAAACACTACTGTGGTCGCAAGACAAAGGTGAATGATAGGAGCATAAGAACAATCCATCAGTTTGTAACCCGAAAGTATAAAACTAATGCGACGGCATTTATTGCAGAATGAAGACTATCCGGCGTGCACTGCACAAAGTCAACATCCATGGCAAGGCTGTTATAGCCAAATCCTTGATGTCAATACAAATGAAATCAACGACTACAAATGTCTGGTATGGTTAGATAAGCCAAGTTTCACTTTGTTTCCTTTTCAGCTCATGTGTACGTGTGAAGATTGCCACGTGAAGCATACAACTTGGACTGCCTTAAACCTGCTCTAAAGTTTGGGGAGGTTCCTGTATGGTTTGGTGGCCGTATTAATGGGACCAAACATCATTCTGGAAAGTCGCGTAACAGCGTAGCGTATCTGGATATTTTTAATAATCAACTTCATCCCGTAGTCCAGACATTTTTCCCAATGGTGATGCAATCTTCCAGGACGACAATGATCCAAGCCACACTGCACATCGCATCCAATCATGGTTCAATGAGCAGGACAGTAAATCTCTCACAGCCATGCAAGTCGCCGGATCTGGAACTATGTAGTGTGACCTGGAAAACGAGGTTAGGAGAAGATCCCACTATTAGCTTTCGCCAAGATATTAGGAGCCGTATTGGTTGAAGAGTGATATAAAATGGACATTCATTAATTTGCATCATGAAAGTACTGATTCCTTGACAGGATATTTTAAGATGTTTTATTTTAAGAATAGTGTATTGTTACCAAGTGAGACTGGTAATTCTCAAATTTTCGGAAATAACGACCTTCACACTCTATTCACCGTTTTCAGGGATGCGCTAGCTTCTCAAACATACGTTTCATACCATTTTGTGAAAGTAATGGATGTGGTTCCTTTCAACATTTGATTTCCGCCTATATATCCACTGCGTCCTCTCTGTACTCTTGTTTTATCATCTCACATGTTTCTTGGCCACTTCTGAGTAACTTGTAACAGCCTTTGTCTGGTTCTTACGGTATATCCTTCTCGTCCACCATTGTCAGTCCAACTATTATAGCATCAAAAAAATGACATCTGAGCGTTGGTTTTACTCATAAAGAAAGCATGCTATAAGCAGACCATCTATACGGGCAGCAATTGCTTCCACAGATTGGGCACAGTTCAGCCAGTTCCCCTCCCCCCACTGTTCCGCCTTTGAGGAATTTCTGGAGAAGAAACTCATCAGGTTTCACGAACTACGCCACTCGATGGGAAACCTTTTCTTTGGAATTTCTCCCTACATCGCAACAATGGCTCGTGAACATTCCAGTGCCCGCACGACTTCCGAGATGGAGTGACCCATTCGTCGGGCCCCGGCAATTTGCCCACGATCAGATGCGCTTAGATCTTTCGTCTTACCCATATTGCGTCCGCCTACTACTGATTCCTGTTGCATCACTCCCCAGATTGTCGGATCGCTGCTTATGTCATTCCGATTCCGTTGCCAGGGCCGCCCGTGAGCCACATTTGCAAAACGACAGCTGTCTCTAATTCCCCCTTAGAGTATTATGAACAGCTGCTTTAGAATTCACGATATTTCACGTCAATCAGGATACATACGTAACTCTCCCGAAAACAGTCCACACGTGGCAGGATCTTGCAAGCATAGGGATATTGTAAGAACAAACTGCAAGAGCTACACATGACCGAGGTGCGTAGGTTCGAAGGTTCAATTCTCCACAAGATCAATAATAAATCGTTCATACAGAGGTGAATCAGGCTCTGTAAAACGCTCATTGGCGAAATACATTCCATTCCGTTTAAATAAATTATCGATTATCTGTATATCGTAAAGTCTCTTTATATGTATGTGCTATACATTCAAAGATGTTTCAGGTTTTCTACAGGTCTTTAATTCATTACAACCTTATGGAATAACTAGTTATCGTTTAGTGTGCCAATTTTCTCAGTAGTTTTATTAGGATCACTGTAAGGCGGGTCTACTAATCGTAGTGGTCATGGTACTGTTATCATTAGCAAATATTTGCTGCTAGCATTTAAAATTCTCTTAAAGAAATATTTAACGTTATAAAACGGATTAACTTTAAAAAATTATTTAGACCACGTGGTCAAATTTATCCAAAATGTACTTATTCTCTTCGGTCTTATAGAAAGAAAAAAATCGTACTCGTTGCATAGCAACGACTTTCATTCAACTCCACCTAGTAGAAGGTCAAAAACTCTGCTATTGACATTTATGCATACAAATGGAGCTTTCTTCAATACATTTTATTTCATGTTTTTACGTTTTAAACAAAAGTAAGATATTTCTTTATAAGAAGCCACTATATCACCTGCTCTGACATTTCGAATTGAACACTCGTTTATCAAGCCATTTCCCCATAGAGAATTCCTCAAACCATGATTGGAATTGGCTCCAATAGATGGAACGGGGTTGACGAGATATCTATCACGATGTCATGGTTGAAGTGGACAACAGAGCTTTACATAAAGCAACGTTGAAAAAAAAACAGGAGACTCAAGTATGCTGAAACGCTCATTTCTCTTTCCCAGATGAAATTTATTGCTAGATGCGTTGTCTTTTCTTCGATTTTATATTCCTAGATTTGTCTAGTTGATCGGTAGGGTGAAACGTAATCGGCTCAGAACGGATATAGGTACTCGTGCCCTGCCATAGGGAAAAGTGTGCTATTCAGAAGTTTCTCACATTCAATTACAACGGAAGCGCCGGCGGTGATCCGGGGATCCACTCGAGGGAAGTTTTCAGGAAACGGCCTTTCATAAAGGTTTTCGCCGTGGCAGTCAGCAACGACTGACCCCGGGGGACCGGTGCAATTGCCCTCGGATGATCAGAGATTCGGAACGGGGATCGATTGGGAAGGAGCCAATTGGAAACCGTGAAGATGAATTCACCCGTCCTTAAGACCACGGAACGAGTTGGATTTCGGTTTTAAATCTTGTCTAGTTTATGTGGAAGAAATTAAATTCTTATTTGTTACTGAATAGGCTTGCTTGTTTTGTTTTTTCCTTTAAAATTTTTTTTTATGAGTTTTTGGAGTGCCCTCGGAGTTTATAGAGAGAACATTTCTGGAAACTCCCTTTCAAGATAATAAATCATAAAACTTCAACTCTTTCATAAGGTATGTAGCAAAAAATATTTTTATGACAAAGAAATCAAATAGTTTCATTTTATTTAACCGACTACAGTTCCGTTTAATAAAAGTTTGCGCTTTTCTCCAAAAAATAGTGAATATTCTACATTCACAATGACTTCTATTGCCATTTTCCTTTTAAAAAGTAAAATATAAAATTTTCTCTGTAATCAAAAGTGGTTTTACGCGCAATCCTTTGCGAATTGCTATTCGAGTTTTCCTGGAAGCTGAGCATCTACAGTCTTATATAGTTGAGAAATTTTATCTTTTGGTAACGTAGACAGTGAATTTTATATTGATTGTCAAGATTACACACACCTAATATCCTATTAAGTAACTAATAAGTAACATTAAATATATTGGAATAAATGGGTCTTGGTAAAACAATATAAAGTTATTTACAGCTTTGCACTGCAAAATAATTCTGTAACAGAATTCAAATGTGACCCTGTAGATAACGAAACTGTCGAAACGCGACGGTCAAATTAAATAATTTTGCATTGCTATACCAAGGCCTCTTTATTCCAATATTGTTGTTAGCAATACTTGAGTGTCCCTAACATAAAATATATTGTTGCACGTGTGTGAAATTCAATTTAGTTATTGTGTGTAAGTCACAAGAATATTGATTTGAATTGTTTTGAATATCTTTAGCAAGAGTTCGTAAAAATAAGTTTCCGTGATATCTGTGTCTCCATCCATCCGTCGATAGCAATGACGTATATTAAAGATAGACTCCGAATCCTATTGTTGTAACTTGAAGCAAATTGGGAAGCTCCATGCCCAGAACTGTCATGGCTGAAAGTGAGTGAAGATGATGCAAAACACATGGCTAAACACGAGAGTAGCTGATTAATAATTCTTTCACACGCCGATCACGGAATGATAAGTTTATCTTTTCTTTGACTTTGTATTTGAAGTATTTTATTATATGCGCCTTTATTATATTTTATAAACAATTTTTCGATCATGATTTCAATTTCAATTTCGTTTCGATTGTCTTTCAGTAACTTATTTTCATTTTACTTACGTATTTTTGATTTATTTTTGTGGAAAATAATTCCTGATCCTTTTTCTTGTCTGTTTGTACAGTTGTACGCAGTTTAACTTTGAATAATGGTTTTGAATTAATTATAACTCTGGCCCAAAATCTTCAAAAACAAAGCAGCCAGACAGGTAATTACTCCACGGCTCACTCCTGCCCAGAACTGTCATGGCTCAATCGACACCTCCTAAAGAGAAAGCTTCTGCACGGAAACCGTCATACATTGTTACATCATCATAGTAGTGCAAATTCAGGGCTTATTATTGATAGAAATACGAATAACAATGCACTACTATGATGATGTAACTATGTATGACGTTTCCGTGCAGAGGCTTTCTCTTTAGGAGGTGTTGGCTCAATTTGCTTCACTTTTTGCCGCTGTTAACAATAGGATTCGGAGTCTATCTTCAATATACGTCATTGGTCTGTAGACACAATTCCAACAATGGGCAAAACAAGCTCTTCTTGGATTGTTGAAAGAGACCAATCTTTCTAGCATTGGAGAGAACACGCTCGTTGCTTTGTGTTCTCGCGCTGTTGAAATACGCGATTGCTGGAAGAAACAGGTGATTCTGCTTGCCTAAACTGAAATTTTCATCAGCAAAGGATTGCTTTAAGTTTTGGTCTCTATTATATACAAAGTCAATAAAATCTTATTTTAATAAAAAAAAAAAAGTTTTGAGAACAAAATAATGTTTAAGCGTTTTAACTTGATGTCTGCTTTAAAGCTTTACGATCACTCCCCACTCCAGCATTTTATCTCTCACCTCTTTGCTTTCTTGTTTTCTTCTTATGCATGTTAAAACATTTATATACAGGGTGATTCAGAAAGGTAGATCAAGAATGAAATACCATGTATAGTTTGTAGCGGGGAACAATATTTTTTCTATAAACATGGGTCCGGAAATGCATCCTTACAGAGATAATGCAACTTGTACGAGGTAGGAATGGATATGCGTTACCCGAACGGCAATGTTAGGGTCCATGTAAATTGTTCGTGTTCTCTCCTTTGAAAGAGTGGAAACGAAACATGTAATGCGGAGCTGGCGGACATGCATCTCCTCTACGGCGAGGCACAGGGTAATGCTACTGAAGCGGAAAGGATTTACCAACAGCGTTTTCCAGACCGTGATCACCCACATCTCTTTTAAAGGAGAAAACACGATCAATTTACATGTTTAGATCCTAATTTACATGGACCCTACCATTGCCGTCCGGGTAACGCACATCCATACTTATCTCGTAAAAGTTGCATTCTCTGTAAGGATGCATTTACAAACCCATGTTTATAGGAAAAATATTGTTCCCCGCTACAAACTGTACATGGTATTTCATTCTTGACCTACCTTTCTGAATCACCCTGTATAGAGAAACTAGTGGTACCAAGAAATCACAATCTTCCCAAACCAAAAGATATTTTATCATACGTTTTATGCTTCTTAAAAATTCAAAATAAAATACATATGTCCCCGTTTATCCGAATTGAGACCGAGACCTGTTCGGATTTTCGGAGACATATGTATTTTTTATGAGGTATTGCTGTCCCTCGGAGTTTATAAAGAGAATATTTCGAGACCGAGAGCTGTCCGAACTCGGTGCTAAAATATTATCTAACAAGTTAAGTATTTACAAAGTCATGGCAAATATTTTTTTTGCAGGTAAATGTGTTGTTATACAAACATTTTATAATATAAAATAGACGCTGTACTTTCCAATAATGTCTGTTAAACGAGTTATTCAGGAAGTATTGTAGACAAGGGAGAAGAGTAAAAATTAAAAAATATAAATCATTTACCGTAAATTTCGAGCACAATAGTCTGTTCGCACATTAATTAACACATTAAGACCTCATTAAGAACCTTCGAAGTAATCTCCAGGGCAATCAACTGTTCGCTGCCAACGATGAGGATCGCGACGAATATCATTGTCCAATCTGATAATCTCGTGTCGTACTGCATTGGCGATATCTTCTTGTATAGGGAAGTGTCTCCCACGCAATTGATATTTCAATTGGAGCAATGATAATCTCCTTTTAGAAGGTATTGAATGCTACAAGAACAAGTTCAGTGCTTCCTTTTCAATATTTGATTTTAAATTGATAACTTAATAATAAACTAAAATAAATGAGATGAATGTATGAAATGAGATGAACAGCGTACATTTTTTCAATATTCTTTGCTGGTTTTTCTGGTGTTACACAAATTTCGGCCCTAATAATAGAAGGAACTTCTTTTTAACTTTGTTTGAATTAACAGGGTCTTATACTGTATTTTTATTTTTTATTTTAATGCTGAATCCACTGTTTAAATTGAATGTTAATTCTATCGTCGGTTCAACAAACAATTCCAGCATCATTTGAAATGTTTTATACCCTTTTTGAACTTTTCAATCACTGATTTCTTAATCTATTTCGTAAATTGTTCACGTAAAATACGAAGTTATAATTTTATAGCTAAATTTTTAATATTTTTAATCTCATTAAATTTTCCATATGGAATTTTATATACTAATTGCCACTTCCTGAAATTCCAAAATCGCATTTGGTATTCACAGAAAATTCTCTAAGAGCACTTTATTTGATATTGTTTACAAAGCTTTACAAAATGAATTCGAAGAAATGAGAAGAAATCCATTTCTACATCGCCTCATCGGAAATTAAAATGCGCTTTAAGAAAGCTAAAAATTATATTAAAAAATGGTGGAAGTGATGTTACTCCGGGGACCGTAAACCCACACAATTGTATTGAGGAATGAGTTCCATCAGAGCAGCATTCATCAAAGTCATCTGCTAGGTTATTTGCTATCAATTTTGTTGGTGTGGTTTCCCACTTGGGTTTCATTTTTTTTGCCTTGTCTCATCTGAGACAATTACTTTACTAGAGTCGAGGGGTCATTTTCTCTTCACTAGCACACAGCTTTCGTTGAAATGATGATATAGGATAAAAAAAATAGATAGCAAAGGAAAACGACAGCAAAGCGATAAGTATGATTACTAAGAAACAAGACATCAATTTCGAAAATGAAAGCAAACGCATAAATGAAACTACCATTGAGTGTTCAAATCCATTGGAAAACCTTCAATAAGGATTGTACACGTGTAATGATCTTTTTAACGTGGTTTGTCTGAAATTATGAAAGACATGGCATTCTAAAATATTTAAAAATAAATTTACAAGTCCTTTTTTTTGAAATATTTATGTAACGCCTTTAACAAAAATAATTATCACTAGAAAGGAGAAGTACATCTATATGGCGCACACGAAATTACATTATGTAAATTTCAAGACATTGTGTCCTAATCTAACCTAATCATTCGTATAAATAATCTGATACAAATAATAATGTGCTTCCACTTCGTCTATGCTAGGCTAAATAAAAGCTTCTGAGCGTGTATAAATTATGTGAAAATATGATTTTAAAGTATTTGATTTTTCATCAATCAGAGTGATATAAAATATCTATTAGAAATACTGGTGCCCACAAAAGAATGTCCATGTTATGCTCACTTCATCGCTGAGATAGTTCAGCGCAGAGTGTCATTGTTCCTATATTCGCGAAGGGAAGGTTCTTTAGTTTTAAATGAATGCCATTGATTCCGTGAAGTTCCCAGATTCTTAACAAAATCTATCCCCGACGACGTCGTTGTCTGAATCAGGACATTGCCCTCCATCACTAGACTACCGCCATGGACTTCTTCTTATGAGGATATATATTCAAAGAATAAATTAAAAAGCTGAAGAATATACACTGAGTGGTCAGTTTATTAGGAACACCCCCTATTACTGTGTTGCGCCAGTAGCAGCTATAACAGCACGAATTTGCCGTGGCATAGATTCAATTAGCCGCTGGAAGCAATAGGCGGTTTCACGCTTCGAAAAAAACGGTTTAAAAACAGTTTATTTCAGAAAAAAAAACGGTTTTTGTTTAAACATCGGGAAAAAACGGAAAAAACAAAAACGACACCAACGTCGTTTTTTCCGTTCGTTTATTTCGTTTTTTTGAAACATCTCGTTTTATTGAGAAAAAAAAAACATGGCTGACCACGCTTCGTCGAAGCGACGTCGGATCAGAGCTTGGGATTTGGATGAAGATCTCGCAATTACGAATTATATTGTTGGATTTCCATATTTAGGCAAATATCAGGTAAAGTAAATCATGTCGTTAAAAAAATCAAATTGTTAAAACATGTTTTGTAGTTGTAATCACACATGTACGCTATACCATGGATGAAAGAAACAGGATGGACGACTCCTATGAGTCGTGCGTGAGTTTTTTTTCAGTGGCGCCCTCTGGATTCTTAAGTGAAAAATACTGAAACGTTTGGTTTCGCTTCGCATGGTTTCTGTTTACACAGCTGTTAGAGGAGAAAAGCATGGCCGCTTATCGCAAAGATATTACGTATTTCATTGAGTTCTTTTGAATTTTTTTGTATTAAAGTATTTTTTATTATTTTATTGAATTAGTTTATTGAAATATTAAGTTTTGGAGTTTTTATTAAAATTACATACGATTCTTTTAACAATTTAATTATATACGTATAAAGTTTTAAATTTAAAATTACATTAAAAGATATTTAAAATTATATTTAAAATTACATTAAAAGATATCAAAATGAAAATGGAAAAGATTTCTTCATTAAATCATAACTGTACACATGATCTAAATATATATTATAAGTTTCAAAGAAATCGCAGCTGTTTCTGGTCTCCTAGCAATATGTCAACAATATGGACAGCTTTTTCTCTTCTCCCTAAGCAGACGACAGATGCTAGTTTTCATGCAAAAATCCAGATGTCGCTCTGAAATCAAACTTGCTGGGGAAGTATAGGGAGTCGTCCATCCTGTTTCTTTCATCCATGACTATACTCAAGGAGGCTGCCGTGGTTATAACAACCAGCTCCCTCTGCAGTCAAATTTCCGAAAAGAAATAAACCGTTTAAAATTGTAAAGCTTAAACCATTTGTTCACGGTTTTACCCACTTAAACGGTTTATTTTTAAACCGTTTTTTCAATCCGTAAGTAGACAACAAGGTTCATTGAAATAATTGAACGTGAAAGAGTTCAGTTCGCATTACACCATATAAACAAAGGCACAAGTAGTAGTAGCACTCAATTCGGCCTTGTAGTCAGCCACGTAAAAGCCGTCGGGATATCGCCCCCATACACGGCTACGAGAAATTTAACGTATTCACAAAGTTCGTGGCAGAAAGCAAATAAATAAGTGACGGTATTGTACCTAGACGAGTACAGTAGAATACACTTTAGCACTCCAAAGAAATAAAGCCCGAACGCACTTTGTATGAGCGAACGCTTAGAACAGAATCACTAAACAACACTTTAATGGCGGGCGAGACACAAACAGTCGTAAACTCTTAGAGCCGAAGACATACTTAAAGTTACGAAGGATTACTCGCCGCACAAAGACGTTACAACCAAAACTTAGATACAATGCCACTTTGAAGCACAGCGGCGTTCGTGATGCATAAGCTCAAATATCGGCGATTTAAAATTAAAACTGCCCACGTGAGCCGATATGCGTTGCAGGAAAATTAGAGGAGCTGCGTTATATAAGTTAGTTCATGAAAAGATTTGCTAAACTTAAACGCAATGCCATTTTAAAGCACAGCGGCGTTCGAAGTACATGAGCTCAAAAATCAGCGGGATGAGATTAATACTCGTGGAGTTTAACAGAGAAAACTGTTCACATGAGCCGATATGTTTTGTAATAATTATTAGAGGGGCTGAGTTACAACAGTTCAGTCCGAAAGAGAAATATCTGGCTTACCCCGTTAACGTCCGTAGGATATATCCATCAATGGAAAGGAATCTCGTGCTGAATCGGTCCCTCGATGCAGCCGAGATCGTCATTTACAAATCCTCGGAGTCCGAAGGGGAAAATTCCGTATGATGGCGCAATAGCCATGAAAAGCTTCTTCCTTATGAAGCACTGTGGAAATTCCTCCTCCTGAGACGCATTGAAATATACCAGCTGCTCATAATGTAGATGAAGACTCCAGCAAACGGGAACTGAGATATTCAATCTTGGAAATCTCCTTCCTCGCTCTGGCAATGAAGTTACGTTAACGCTTTTGCTGCTTAATTTTTTAGTTCCATCGTAGTTGCTCGCAGCACAAGATTCTGATGAATTTTCCGGAAACGGAATCGTCGAATCGCCCGAGACTTCCGCTCCGCGTACGCGCTTCCGCGCGCGGGCTTTTCCACTTTCTCGTCCCGAGTGGATCGCGTCGGTTGGCTTCGCTTTCTCTCGAGACGCCCGAGCATCCTCATTTGATGTCACGGCCGTTTTTGTTGGGTAAACATATCTAGTTCTATGATGCTTAAAAACGGACCGTGACACCATTACAGAGCTTCCGCTAGCCTGAACAGTGGAAACCAGACAGGAATGGTCCATCGCTTCGTGCTGTTGTCTCCAAATTCCGCGTCGGCCATCTGTATGGTGCAATAGGAAACTGGATTCATCCGACCAGCAGACCTTGTTCCAGTCGTCGGCGGTCCAATGTTGGTGATAACGGGCAAATTGGAGACGTTTTTTTTTCGGTTTTTGGGTGCAGATCAAAGGTGCCCGGACTGGTTCCGTTGTAGCCCATTCTTGCCAATGTACGGCGTGTGGTGCGTTCAGAGATGTTATTCTGCGGTCCAGTGTTGTATTCCACGGTTAGTTGACGAGTCGTGACGTTTCTATTCGCACCTCCAACCTCCAGTGTTCTGCTTGGAGTGGGTCGTTGTTTTGAGGGTCCAGGTTCGACCAACGTTGCTGGTATTGCAGTTTTTCTGTTTTTATTTAGTGTGTTACAGATTCTTGCCTTCAAAATGATGAGACCCCTGGATTTGCATTGTTTTATAATCATGGAATAGGACCACTTCGTGTCGGAAAGTGCATTTATATATCCTTCCCAATATCTATTGATTTTTGGCGGCATTCTCGCAGCTAGCATTTGTGCAACGATTGAGAATGATGAAGCGATGTTCTCTTTATAACTCCTCACTATCGCGTACCTTGTCAATCTCGTAGTGGAGAATTTGCATATGTTAATCATTTAATTGTAACGTACACAACCCTCCGTAGATGCTCAAGGAGACTACTTTGAAGATGACGATGAAAATTATAAGATCGGGTAAGTTCCGTATTTTATAGAGGTACATTTCGGGAAATTTTGGGTAGCATCTCGTACTATAACTACGCAAACGTTGTCGCTTAAAGAGGGGAGTGTCATATTTGTTGATTTTACCGATAGAGGTTTCCCGTCTCAGTTGTTTTCGATATGGAAACACGAAAACAGAAAGCCTTTTGCGTCCTCCGCTTCAAGTGCGAATCAGCGATAACTGACCAGTGCGTATTTCGTATAAGATTTGGAACTAAAGCCCTTACTGCTAAGAGCATTAGAAAATGGCATAAAAGGTTCTTGGAAACGGTTTCTTTAGTTGACTTTGTCTCTTATCGCTGAAGATGGCTACATGGTAACCGAAATACGTATCCGGTATTTCAATTCTCCTTATGGATTAGAGCCCCCCCCCCCCTTTTGGTTGTTCCAATAAACAGTTTTTGCTTAATTATTATTTAGTTACATTGTCTACTTTTGGGGGAGGCCGTGGCCTGGTGGGCTTTCACTGAAACACAACTTCTGTGAAGTTAAGAAACATCTAGGCACCGCTAATCACTGGATGGGTGACCATCCGTGATTCAAGATCTCCGGCGGGGCCGCGCCCCCCCCTCCCCCGGCTGCTGTGACCATCATACAGCAGTCGTTAATCCTAGTTCAACCAGGGACCCAACTCTTCGGCTTCTAGCCATACAGGCCCTGGATGGACGTATTGGAATATGAACCATATGAACCAAAGGACCCAGGGCATTTCAAGAGAAATAGCCCCACATACTAATGCTACACCACCAAATTGCTATTTAATCCGATTTCGATAACTTTGCAATAGGCTACTTTAACTTTCGCTGAGCATTTGTTATCGTGATCCCCTGGTAGTCCATCAGTTTCAACTCCCGCCAAATACTTCTGGTGCTAGTGATGGTTCCTGATGATTGTCCAAATTACTTCTGTTACATCATTTGCTATTGAGCAGATATACAGGGTCGAGACACATTAATATGATCACCTCTCCTCAAACATGTTGGAACGTCCCATAGTATGCAGATGAAAAATCATTGCATATCATTAAAAGCTGACAACAGCAGACGTGTAGTAGATCCGTTAACACAGCAAATCTCGCCGTCATAGGCAGAGCAAGTGACCTGTCGGACCTCCAAAAGGGGATGATCATTGGCTATCGGGCCAAGGGGGGGGGGCAGCATTTCAGAAACGGCCACCTTTGTGAACTGCTCTAGGGCTGCCGTTGTGAAGATGTACCGCGACTGGACGAACCAGACAGTTTCGAGCAACCGAAGAGGTAACGTTGGGGGCCCCACGGGCCATCGATCTTAGACCAATCGGCGTGCCACTGTTGAGCAACTGACACAGAAAATGAACAGTGGGGCCACTAGGCGTGTCAGCACCAAGACAGTGCAACGATCCTCTTGAGGTTGGGGCTCCGGAGCAGGCGTATGGTAACAGCACCCATGTTGACGCCTGTGCATCGCCGAAAACGCCTCCAATTCGCAATGGACTATCGCCATCGGACCTCGGCCTAGTGGCAAAGGTTGCTTTCTCTGACGAGTGGCGGTTTCTGGTGAACAGAGTGGACGGACGATGGAGAATTCGCCGGGAAGCATCTGAGAACAGGCATCCCGACACCATCGTTGGCAGACGACAGACTGGTGGGGGAGGTGTGACTGTTTGGGGGATGTTTTCGTGGTATGGTCTGAGTCCACTGATACCGCTGGAGGGTACACTGAATGCTGTTCGTTACCTGACGATCAGGTACACCCCTTCATGTCGACAGTGTTTCCTCAGAGTGATGGCACCTTTCAGCAGGACAATGCTCCTTGCCATACTGCCAAAATTGTCCAAGACTGGTTCGAGGAGCATGAATTCAAGCTACTCCCATGGCCCCCAAACTCCCCGGACCTCAACCCCATTGAACATTTGTGGGACCATCTCGATCGCCATGTCCGCAAGCTGATGGAATTACGGGATGCACTGACCGCCGAATGGTCTCAGATACCTGCAACCACCTTCCGAGGACTTATTGACTCACTGCCAATTCGACTAGCTGCTGTGCTTGCCGCCAATGGTGGATATTCCGGATACTAGCAGGTGGTCATATTAATGTGTCCCGACCCTGTAAAAAAACATTTGATGATACGACGAACATTCTTCATGTACGGACAAATGAACATACCGCACGTCTGTATGTTTATTTTAACAATAAGCATACCATTTTGAAATCAGCTACGGGCGTTTGAATCGCCCTGTATATCCCTTCCAAAATGGACAACTTTAGTGGCATACTCGGCATAAAGCCTTTTTAAACAACTAGTCGTGAGAGACTTGGCTTCGTTTATAACATTGACCAACCTCATTCACATTACGTTCACGTGCTTCCAGTATTCAACTCTTTCATTTGTTCCGTCCACAAGCCTACGTATTCGAATGAAAAGAAAGGAAAGCAAGCCAGAAAAGCCTTGTTTCATAGTATGACTATTTTATCCTTGTGTTACGAGCTTAAAACTTTGCTCGTATTTAATTAAGAAACAACGAATTTTTGCCATTTGTTTTTCAATGTGCACTTTATAGTAGAAACAAATTTGCATGGAATTAAAATGGATGACCATGTTCAAACCGTTAACAGAAACAATCTTAAAATTTTCATTCATTCTATTAATGATATTTGGAATATTCTACGCGACTACACAATTATACTTGCCGTTATGGATTATATTAAAGCTCGATGTGATTAATTCCACTGAGCTTGCTTACCGTTGCGATGTACTTCCATCAAACTGCTGACCTACTATTATACTTATATAGAGAAGCCTGTTTTCAAGTACTGTATTCAGAAACTAAATAAAAGGAAATCCTGTCGTTTCGAAATTATTTTCGCTCTTTATTGCTTGAGGTTATTTTCGAAACTTTCATCGTGAAACAAAATTTTGATGCTCTGTTAAACTGAGCACATTTTTCCGCACGTATGAACCCTGTGCGCCTATTGCTATCGCCTTCACATTATACTAATTGCGTAGAATTTAATGGGGGGAAATATTTTCGTTTCCGGAAGATGCTTTTACGTTTAATGTTTTAATTTATTAACTATTCCTAACTTTCATATTGAGATACACTTTAACAAAGAGCAGCATTATCTGAAAGTAAGTAAGGATGGGTTTAATTGTGCACGAGTGAAATTAATTAACGAAAAAAAAAGAAGAAAACTCCGCCCCAATAAGTAAACCATATTTGAATGGCAGACTCTTAATTACTCGAAATTCATTGTGTCCCGGATCGTTAATTCGCCGAGGTTGCCTTGTCTTGTACGTCTGTCAGGGTCTTACAACACAATTACAAGAACATAGAAAATCCTCCTGGTTCTTTTGGGAGGAAAATCGATCCGAGAGAGAAAGTCGATAGCAGTCGAAAAAGAAATGGAAGAGTTAAGGGTGTTGTGTGCGCACGCGCCTTCTTTTCACGTGGCCTCTTTTAATGAAGAGGAGTGCTTAATTACTCGCGCTGGACCTTCCCTCGAAATCACGTTGCGATCGTGACTAATAAGTGGGTTAGCGTTTTCGAGCGTTTTCTCTTCTCTTCCTCTCGTTTGTCGTTCCCGTGCCGTGCAGAGATTCCTCGTAATAAATGGTAAAAGGGTCAGCCAAAGCTCTTTCGCAACAGGGCTCCTCCGTGTTCGAGGGAAAAGGGGTAATAACGCATGCGCACTGACCTATCCGTCTCTCTCCCCGGGGGATCACCTTGCATGGCTGCTTGCCGGCCCTCACGCGTGAAATCGTGAGCTGAAACAAACTTCTCAATAAAACCTCCAACCCACTGACACTCTTGCATTTGCCTCGGAAAACTTCAGCGCACTTTTTGAATGATACTCTTCTTTACCATGGCAACTGTCTCCTTTTTTTAAGAAAAAACAAAACGAGAGGATAATCGTCTTGCCATTGGAAACCAATTATGATTAGGTTTAATAATAAAACCAATAATGAAAAGACGCAATTAGTGTAATTAGAAATCTACTACCCTGATTACCCTGACTGAGAGAGATTTTTTTTCTCTCTCCCTGCACTGTTTACTCAAATGAGATTCTAATTAAAAGTAATAGTCCATTGAATAAGGATTATAAAGAAATAACTTTCTAAGATGATTTATCTCGTTGCTGGGTCTAAAGTAAATGATGACTTAAGAAACAACCGCTGATCGATAAAGAAATAAACACGAATTTATTCTCGTGTTACATCACTTTAGGAATGTTTTGAACTTTTTTTTCCCCCAACGCTTTTTTTTGCCGACTTTTAAGGTCACCAATTAAAGGGAGATTTCGTCTCGCTAATTGGAAGGATTCTTTACGCTAATTACGTATAATTTGTTTGCATTCTGCCTAATTAAAACAATGGCTTTACGTCTACAAAACAATCGAAACCTTTTAAGAAAGAGAAAGGATACGCTTGGGGCAGAAAACATCTTTACTTCGTAATTAGACAAATGCAATCCGAGCAGTTGCTACTTTTGTTGTTTTATCTTCCTTGACCTAAGTTAACTGATAAAAGGAGAGGAAAATTTTAAATATCTTGTTTTAGAAGTTTGTACTTTTTTGAATTGTAAGATAGGGATAATTATTTCAGTATTAGTTTTTAACTGTAATCTTGCATGCTTTTACTGCTAACATTCATAACTGTAAAACTATTCTTACATTGAATTTACCCCCCGAATTCGAACTAAACAAAACTTATTTCTGTATAAGAGAATGGGAAATGCCGCTGAAATGACATACAATCCAGATGAACGAAAAAGAATATAAAGTGTGGGAAAATGATGGGGACATTATGAAAGAATTAAAATCGATACGAATAAAAGAATTCTGTTTTGCATTTCCTAGGGATGCAAACTGAAATAAGGTTGAAAAACATTGCCTACTCTTATTAAGTACCTCCCCACTCCTTTAAGACTTAAGGCTGCGCTACTGCTCTGACTGCTGCGTGCCGGTATGTTCAAAGCCGTCCACTTCTCCATCAAAGTCTCCACCAATTGATGACGTTAATGCAGTCAACGTTATAATTGGTCCCAGAGATGTTCTAATATGATTGAGGCTGGGGCATGAACTGGCTAGCTATAGCTACCGCCACATAAGTTGAACGACAGGATGACGTCATTTCTAAAGCCAGCCAACAGACGTTAACGGGAAGTAAATCGCCTAGCTATTCCATGAAACATCCGCTTTCGTTTTCGAAACATTGTTTTCGTATTTATATTTAGTTTCTATTTTCGTTTTTTCTTTTAAATAGATAAATGAAATTAATAAATTAAATTAATAAATGACGCAGAATAGTCGACCCGAATGCAATTTGTTTTATATTATGACTTTTAATAGGCTTTCCACGTTTCAACGATATCTCCACTATTACTATAGTAGAACAAGTGCATCATGGGTTAAATCCAGACAAAACATATTGATGAGATGACTTACTGCGCATGTCAAAAAGATCGTTCAACTTACGTGGCGGCAGCTATAAGTATTTGTCCGTTCACGTCTTCAAACAAGGCTGTAATACTTCAAGCTTTGTGGCAAAGTGCATCATCACCTGCTAAAAAGATAAACGACTGCCATAAGTGTCTAGTAAATGTCAAGACAGCCTTGGGTGTTCATGGCTCCATCAATCACATCCTTGATACTAATCCAAATCATGAGAAATAAGACCAGAACTAGAGGTTCGCATTTCCACCTTCGAACATCATCATCTTGCGTTAAGCACAATAGAGATTTGGCCACGTGACTGGAAAAAAGGTGTAACATGACTCATCGCGCCATATCATTTCATTCCAGCATTACTTCGACCAGAAAATTCTTTCTTTGTACCAGAAAAAACGACGTGTCCACGATATTTGGTATATGGGTATGATTCCAACTTTCATAGCCCGACAGTAGACCCCGATGGAGATTATTTGTACTTAGCTGTTAATGGTACATCACTTTGACGAACCAACCTGTTTAAGAAATATCGGTTTCTGTCAGCTAGACTGTGTACATTAGAACTCCAAAGTATATTTTCCTCTAAAATATATTTTATCTTTCAGGAATTTCACCCACTTTTGATTGGTAGGGGTTTAGCTTATCTTACGGCAAATATGCTCAAGCAGGCCACCCGATATCTGTTCGATGACGACGCGTCCATATCACCCTTAAGGCACTCGCTGATCTTCTTGAACGGCGGCGTGATAAGTTGTCATGACAAATAATCATTTCCATAATCTTTGTTGGCATTTTAATTAGTGTTCTACCAAGTGGTTTTATGTAAAACACGGAACAGTATAATTTTAAACGTGTCCGGTTTCAAAAGTTCATAATACCCATTATGCAAACCAATATTATACGCACTTTCTTTAAACCTCAACAGCGCAATACTTGGGCAAAACCATTAGAGCATATTTAAAGTAGATGCTTTAGTTTTGATCCGAATAGAAACTTTTATTGTACGACTTCAACGAGTAATTTCAAGAAATTGAAGTCTGTGAGATACATTTTATTTTTTTGCTAAGCAGCTGCCCTCTACTATTAACCGGCGTGATCCTATGGTGCCTCCAACGAAAGTTCTGCATCGCCTTCCCTTAATTGAAGATAAGACGAGAATATGGTACGCCCATAAAGCACAACCGTTATGTCTGCATTTTAGTATTTTAGGATAAAAACTTATCATCCTATATCTGAAGAACAAACCTCGTAGAAGCTATGGAATTGTTGGTGAATCAATAAGTTTTGCGTTATGTGAGAGAATCCTATATAAGCAAGATTTAATGAGATTACCTCGTAGAACGTTATGTATTTTCTAGCTTGCCTAGCGTTTGTAATTAAGCCTGTATATGCCTAAAAAACACAACATAAAAAACAAAAAGGGGAGGTGAGATTCCCCCATTCCTTGCTCGTAAAACCTTCTCAACGGCAGTTAAAAAGCCTCGGATATGAATAAGGCATTAAAACTTTTGTTCGTTTGCTTATTGTTGACGTGCGCCGGAGGAGGGACGTGGGTGTGGAAGGAGGAGGAGAGGGATAAAAGGCGAAGGCGGAGAGCAAACTTAGTTAGTCACGGCAGAG
Source organism: Rhysida immarginata (assembly GCA_023313115.1). NCBI lineage: Eukaryota > Metazoa > Arthropoda > Chilopoda > Scolopendromorpha > Scolopendridae > Rhysida > Rhysida immarginata. The sequence goes on from JAHWFO010017593.1 coordinate 5,752,902, forward strand.
ATGGAGAGAATGATGGTTGATTAAAGTAACTGCCGCAGGATTAACGCCTCGATGACGATCGGAAGGACGCTCTTTGGCGCCAAACAACACGCCCGACCTGTCTAACAATGGCGACAGGGAGCTCTCCTCTCCTCTCCACTCCACTCATACCCCAACAACACCCCCTCCTCCCCTTGCCCCCTCTCTCTCTTCTTCTGCTAGACGTACGGCTATATCAGAGCGTAATCCTCGCCTGTCGCTTCCAAATGACATCAGCTTAAGTAGACGGCTGCAAAAATCTTCGTTGAAGATTCGCACGATTTTTATGATTGATGGCGCTGTGCCAGTGAGACATTGGGTCGTGACAATTGCGGGATTTAGTCAATATTTAATAATGTCAAATAAAAATATATTCATTCTGTGGATTTTTTAAATTTTTAATTCAGTTTTTGTAGGAAAGGAATTTAATGTAAATTACTCTTAAAACTGAATTTTTATGAGATCGGGAATTTTTTTCGGGGAATGAATTCATCCTTGAGCACTCGTTATTATTCTCTTTACTCCAAACTATTTGGCGATAAAATGTAATTTTTGGGTAATGTTTTTTTCCTTCTAAAACCTATTAATCTGTAGCTTTGTAGTTAATCGATTAATGATTACCTTAATAATATTTTAAAAAAAGGTCTCAATGAAACAAGCAGCAATCTGTCCATTGAAAGAAAAATTGGACAAGTCGAATTAAATTTCCAGTTTATAGCAACTGTGTCTAACAATTGAAATTGTAAATTTAACTGTACGCCAAGTTTGTTTTTTTTATTTCAGATAGACTATATGAATTCAGCAAATGAAATAAGCAATGCATACTCTTTTAAAGTTCACTATACACTGAGTGAGCATATTATTATGACCACCCTGTCAGTATCTCGTTGGGCCACCTTTTGCCTTTAATACTGCGACGATTCTTCGTGGCATTGATTCCACGAGATGTTGGAAGGTGGTGGGAGGAATCTGACACCATGCCTGATGGATAGCACTGTCTAGTTGTGCTAGATTGGACGGTGGTGGATCCAGCCGTCCGATGGTTCGTTCGACTTCGTCCCACAAATGCTCAATTGGAGTGAGATCTGAGGATTGTGGTAGCCACCGAAGTAAGGTAAAGTCCCCCTCATGTTCCTGGAACCACTCCTGCACAATACGAGCTCTGTGGCATGGCGCATTGTCTTGCTGGAAGTAGCCATCTCCATTTGGGTACGCATCATCTCCATTTGCTGTGCCATCCAGACGTTGTTCAACACGTATTAACGGACCCAACGCATGCCAGGAAAACATTCCCCAGACCATAACACTGCCCGCACCGGCCTGAAGATGATGTTGGGTTGTTTCGTAATTATTGGCCGATTCTGACACAAATAAAAACACGTGTTATCCAAAATTTCCCGAAATTGTGTTATTCTGACCGAACCGTAAGAGGTACGAAGTTTTGCCGATAAATGATGTTAGGGGTACATCTCAGCTGTAATTGTGCCAAGCAGTGTCATTCTATTGTCCTGTTTGACCTGTTTTGGTCACTCTTTGTTTTGGTCGTGTTGCGATTCTTGATATTAAAGCTGAAGAAAACTGTGGCTGACACCCACAGACTGTTGAAGGAGGCTTTCGGTGAACAAGCTTTAGGCCAAACCCAAATACATATACTTGAGTGGTTTAAGCGTTTCAAAGATGGTCGGGAATCTGTGATTCGAAAGGACCGAAGTCAGACCATCCACGATGTTTATAATCGCCTGGGACTGTCATACAGGACGTTTTGAAGCGAAAAAGGCCAGAGATCTGGAAGAAGAAAGACTGGCTGCTCCATCACGACAATGCTCCGGCGCACATCGCTCGCTGTGAGGGACTTCATCAACAAACACAACATGACCGCTGTCCTCTGGCACCCTGCGATTTCTACTGCTTCCGAAAATTGAAACTGCGGTTAAAAGGGCGGCGATTTGACTCCATTGAAGTGATCCAAGCGGAAATGCAGCAGGTGTTAAACATGCTCTAACCTGGGAATAGATGCTTAAGGAGACTACTTTGAAGGTGATGGTGGAATTAAAAGATCGGGTAAGTTCCGTATTTCGGGAAATTTTGGGTAGCACCTTGGATGATGAAGAACAAGATAAAGAAATCTGTAACAGATGCCGTATCTGTTCGGTGTATACTCATATCCCCCGAACCCATGTATCCAGTTTATTATCCTTCCCTATAGCTGCCAAGTGTCTGCAATTGTCGCAGGTCATACGAGAAGGTCGACAGTAAGCTCACGTATCGCAGACGGTAGTTTTTCTTCAACTTTCTCTCTTAACTATACTACATTCCACAGCCGGACGACCGACATCGATGATAATATCACCGGCACGGAACTTTGACAACAGTCTATGGACAGTTTTTCACTCGTCGTGCCAACACCCCAGTTTTATTGATATTCGCAACTGTTTTGAACACATTATGTCCAATTTTGAGTTCATGTAAAATAAAAAACTAACATCACTTTGTTTCATCACGCCACAAAGTTTTATGATCTGACTGAACTCATTCACTTAGCAGGTATGTCTGATTGTACGTACTGCGATGCTTGCCTAGTAACTCTGCAAATAAGCCTCGTCAGTATCGCCAGATGGTTTTGAAACAATTCAATATATGCAATCTTTTTCTCTGCAAAAATCTAGCTTCGTAATTAAGCCTGTAATCGCTTCAGCTTCCCTACGTTAGATAGTCTAATTCAAATTGCCAAACAGAGAGTACACCATCGAGCTACGGTAGACTTGAAGCACCACACTGTTATGCAGGGTGTCCAAAAAGTCTGGTAACATGGCAGATATCTCAAAGCTGCCAGGTACGCGAGAGCTGATGAGTGTGGTTTATAGGTAATAGGGGCGTGGGGAATTCATTGCCGCACTCAAATTTGACCTTGACTCCTAAATTTAAGGTCATCCATTTCCTAACTCGAAAACTAGAAAAGATAGAGAAAAATTTCCAATTGCTACCCTGTAGCAACACCATTAGTCTAAAAATAATTTTTAATTACACCCTTCTCTTAATGGGCGAGAAAGAGTCACTCAAGGTCAGGTTGGCTGAGGTTTCTAACAAATTTGAATTGCAGTGAAGCACACCTTTGGGAAGGGGAAGCACTCTCTTGAGTAACTCTTTCTCGCCCATTTTCTCAAAATCTTTCAAGGGGAAGGGTGTGATTAAAAATTGTTTTTAGACTAATGTGGTGTTGCTCTACAGGGTTTTTCTCTATCTTTAATACTTTTTGAGTTAGGAAATGGATGACCTTAAATTTGGGGGTCAAGGTGAAAATTCAGCGCGGCAAAGAATTCCCCCCCCCCTTTTACCTATAAACTACACTCATCAGATCTCGCCTACCTAGCAGCTTTGAGATATCTGCCATGTTACTAGACTTTTTGGACATCCTGTGTATCATGCTGGTTGAAAACAACGCCGAAAGAGCGAGTAATTCAAAAATACAAAATTGTAACTCCGCATTCAATTTCCGTTTAATGCATTCAATACATAGAATCATTTATCTCTTAATATAAAATCCCGTGCTTCGAATGGCACGTAAAGCCGTCGGTCCCGGCTGCTGCTACCATCTTACAGCAGTCGTTAAAAAATGCGGAAGGCATGGGGAAACCACCGCATTATTCTTTTCCCTAGTACAATCCATGAAATGTCACAGGCATTTCCAAGGACTAACACCAGTAGGTGTCAGCTGAATATCTCATCAATATAAAATTGGTTATGAATTGATATCTTGCGTGTCACAAATAAAAACTTACTAAAGCCCTCATTACACGATACGTGATGGCTTAGTAACTTATGACCTAGCCTTTGTTCTTTTTTACTGCTTTTATCCTACAGACATAAAACTGTTAAAATAAATAAATAAATAAATAAATAAATAAATATTTTTGGTAAACTAGAATGGGATCGCCTGCTGGGTGGAAGAAAGTGATTGGCGGGTGTCCTTCATGAGCATTTGAGCTTACCCACGACCATCACGTGGTCTGAGATTTAAAAACAAAAACGGGAGTATACTCAATTAATTCTCATGTAAAATGTTTACCAGGAGAAATAGGACATAATAAAAGATGCCCATAGGACGTATGAGTACACGATGCATTGTTGACATCCGACAGGGCACAAAATCAATTGTATTCTCTATTCATCGTTCGACACAAGGAATAATAAGGGGACATTGCAGGGCTGAACATCGCCCCGGAAGACCCACGATACATGCAAAAAAACAGAACCCTTCCCATGCATATCGTGGCGAACGAATTCCAGATGGCCACCAATACGGTATATTTGCACATTGTCTAAAATCCCATGCACTTGGATTTCATAGTCGAGCAGCGCCTGTAAACTTCTCATTACAAAGAAGAATTCAGAAACCTCATGGCAGGAATTGGACACGGAAGCAATGGCTGCGAGTGTTATGGACGAATCACGATTTACGCTTTTTTAATTGTGGGTAGGCAGGTTACCTGGAGAAAGTCTGCTTCTGGAGTGAACGATGCCGATTGTGAAGTATCGGTGATGGCATAATACTATAGGATTGTTTCAGCTGGTTCGGCAAGGGTGCTTTGATTGTGGTGTATAAAAGCAGAATTCGGAGACATTCTGGAGAACTCAGTGCTCCCTATGTTGTAGCAGTTCTATGGAAACGCTAAAGGTTCTCTTCCACGTTGACAATGCCACATGGTATACAGAAAATCAAGTCTCCGGATGAATTGACCATCGCAAAACCGGACCTCACTCAAATAGAGAACTGTGGGACAAGTTGGAACGACGGCTGCGGGCGATTTTCTTCACTAGCGGAGTTGGTCATAGTATTCCAAGCGCAATGTAGAAATATCCCGCTTAGAGTAGTACAAAGCTTATTGATACTTTACCCAGATGGACTGATGCTGTAATTGCTTGCAGAGTTTGTATAAATCCTGTTGTTCGATTACCTCCCAGTGTCCGAGAGTTGCGTTGATGGCTATTAGTTTATTTAACATTCGTATAACAAAAAAAATTCAGTTCATATCAAATGTTTTTGAACACAGCTGCCCCAAATAACACCCTTCCGACGTTTGGTCAGATCTTGTAAGCCATCTTCAAGTTATGTTACATTGTAATGCTTTTATTATGGGTTTGAAACCTAACAGTGTTAATAAATCCGAATATCGGAATAATTCTGATTTCGAATATGCAGTGCTAAGTGTTGCCGCACTTACATATTTATTGACAGAAGAATTTAAATATAATGTTCAAAAAATTAAATTATTGAACTCCTTTTTATTCATTGCGTTCATTTAAATTGCCAGCATTAGTTCTTTAGATTTTTTAAACTCAACAATTTGCTAAAAGTTAATCAGTATGCTCTTAATTAATCTCAACGAAGAAGGAAATTTTTCCTAAAACAACGGCTTTCAAATTTAAAAAATAAATTACATTACTAAAAAAAATACTGAAATTTGAAAAAAAAGGAGAAAAAAAGTTTTAAATTGATAGTATGTCCATGTTCGAACGGCTGTCGATTTTCCAACCAAAATTAAGACAGCAAAATAAATGGAAATAAAATTGCCAATATGTAAATGTCACGAGCGCAAATTTGAATAGTGCGTGCTTAGGTAACGAATTGTTGTAGCCAGAGGACCCTGGCAATTATATTTTTTGTTTTCTGTTTGACGTATGGGTTCAGGATAAAAGTCTTACATTAATTAGAAAACTGTAATTAGCATAATTGATCAACTTCAGTAATTTCATGTTTGTTAACCGTTATAAAAATTTCTGTTTTTTTCCGAGGAGCGAGAATATATCGCTAATCAAGCCAGTGTTGCATCTGGCTTTCATCCTCGTTTCAATTTCATTATGAATATTGCTCATTAAGCTTATTCGTTAAAATGAAAAAATAAATACTGATAAATTAAAATTTATTTTTCGTTTGTTTGTTTAAGAATGACAAGAGTTCAGACCTCGCCGTTGAAGGCCGGAAATTTTTACTTATGAAAGGATTCTTGAAGATGTAGCTGGCGAACCACAAAGCGGGCACCACATTTTTGTTCTCCTCTGAAACTTCGGCGAGGTTAATATTTCCTCCAGAAAATATTTGTAAACGAAATGTTTTCGGTCGAATTGGAACCCGCAATCTCTAGCGTTAGACCCACTCACATTTATCACTGCTCCACCGAATTAAAACTGCGTTTATATTCAGATTTTTTTTTCTTTTGACATAAATAATTTTCACTCCAAAATTCTTTCATATCAATTGAAAATCATGGAAAAATAAACGAAAGATTTCAGAAGGTCTTTTTACATACGTAATTGCTTTCCATTTATGGAAAACAAGCAAGGAAGGTGCATTTAAAATCTCTTAATGGCGTATGGAAAAGCAAATGTAGGAGATTAAAAATTCATTAAGTTAAAGATGACTTGTAGGGTTAAAAGAGACAACTCTTTTAAATAAACAGTCTTAAAGCAAACTTTCTGATTTGGTCTAATTTTCGAAAAATGTTTCTCTGATGAAAGCTTTGTGGCTAGTTTTTAGGATTCGTCTGCAACGAATTTTAATGCTCTTCTTTTGTTGTGAAGGTTTTATAATTCAAAGAGAACCGACAGCATTTATAATCGCAGTAAGGGCGGAGGTAAGTACTTTACAATAACTTAATAAGTGAACTGTCTAGACGATGGGGCATTGTCACCATAAAGGGCCACTAACTCCTCATGAATTTGTTTGGCATTGTTCCCCTTCAAATGCAGGAAACCTTAACATGGCTCCCATCTCTAATTTTTTGACGGGCTGTGCCATGTTGCCTTCGACGCATTGGCAGCGTTTAGCGGTACTGCACCAAACCCCGCTTTGTATCCTCCAGTACTCGAGGGACGTCGCATCCTAGTGGCATCACACATTTTCAAAACAATAAAATTCATGACTCGGTCATAGAGCCATATGTAAAAATCTTTTCTGAGTCTGTAGACCATTATACTGGATATCTGGAAAATGTAAGAGTAAAGGCAAAGGACCATTGAAGCATACGTTTTATACTATACGCCTTTTCATCTAAATTTCACTTTAAAAGCTCTTGCTAAAGATTTATGTGTATCAAATGGAGCTGAAGGTAGAAGCCGAAAGTGATCCTTCTTTATGTAGGTAAGAAATTAGAGGTTGAAGAAACTTTGCACCTGCTGAGCAAGCTAGAGACTCTTTCTACTCAAGAAACTGCATTGTCATACTCGACTTGCAAAAGTACTCCCATTCCCTAAACTGACGACATCCTGAGCGCAGTGTTTCAGGGTATTCCTTAATACGTATATATCCACTTATTCAGCAATCAGCAAGGTAACATATACATGTGGGACAATACCGAAGGAAGCACTTATCCTAAAATGTAGTATATCGGACAGGAAGCTAAAAAAAGTACATTCATGTTATTCTCTACTCAGACTCATGTAAAGGTAGCTCTACATTCATGAGCTTGTGCAGATCTTCAGACAAAAATAGAAACAGTTGATCACAAGTTTGATGCCTTTTCTACATAACATTCAGAGCTAAAATAGATCAAGACCAGTATTTTTACTTTTTTTGCAGTATGCGATTACGCCATAACAACTTTGCAGTTATGATATCAATTTTTTTGGTCTTTCTAAAACAATGTGAGCAATAAAATTACTGCTATTCAAAATTTGATAATCCATTAGAAAAAAATTAACTCAAATAATCTCGATAATATGTCTCATGGACTTGATCCACTTTAGAACTTAACGCTTTATTTATTTCTCTGAGGAGGATGAGGAGGGAATAAAAATTAAGCAAATACTATATCAGAATTGCTAATGTTGAAATCTGCTTTTCATCTTTTAAGAAGATGCATTAGGCTAACATAAACAGTCGAATGCGAACTTTACCATAAGTAGTAGTGATAACTGTAATGCTTAACGGTATCAAGGCTCAATGATGCACAGAGTTCAGCGATGGGTGAAGGAACCTCGCCGGCGATGCGCAGCGACCTCGGGAGCTCGCCGAAATTCATGACGTCCATGACGGATTCCTTATGAAGTTGTATGGAAATCCGGACAAATAAGTACTCTACGGTAAGCTGTTTTTAAAATAAAATAAATAAAATTATTCTGTTTGAAGTTTCTCGTTCAGAGATTCTCAGAGACTTAAAGACATACAAGAAAGCAGTTCTTGCTAACATTAAATACTGTTATTTATTACAAAATTTACATAAAACCCTAAAGAATTTTCAGTTGTTTGCATTCGATTGCACATAAAAACTTTTCGTTTTGATCCTGCAAAATGATTTTTTCTTTGACCGAATCGATAATTGAATGTTGTTTGGTTGTTCTTATTAACAAACACCAGCAAAAATTTCTATGGGAAATATCATATTAACCAACAGCGTCGTCTACTGTTCTTCTTGATCCCAAGGCCTTAATTATTCACAAGTTACCTCCTCTGGTATATATCTATCTCTATATTCTGTGATTTCCTAATGAGTAGCCGTCTGGTTTACAACTCTTATTTTTTTTCTTTTTTTATGGAGTTTGCCATTTCGTATAACAGGGGTGGGAAATTGCGGTTTGAAAAAATACAATCTGAATTAGCTAAAAAAGCATGGGTGTGAACATGGTAGCTTTTTCTATCGGACTAAAATGGCGGCATCATTAAGCTTATTTTCTTGTAATGTTTATGTATTATACATCTTGACATTTCAATGAATAAGCTATAAAAATGAGTAATTAAGATAAAATGAAATATTTATGAGGGAATTGGATAAAAATAAATTAAATAAATAAAATTTAATTAAAATAAAATAAGAATGCGTTAATTAAATTTTAATTTAATATGAAATGCGCGCTGTATTTAAGGACACTAAATGATGTTATGCTTAAAAAAAAAAACATTAGCAAAGTTTTCTATGAGAAATGCTACATGAAGTAATAGACCATTACTTCATGAAATGCCATATTGAATACAGCGTCGTCGGCTATTCCAGTCTCCTTGTGAATCGAAGCGCCAACATGGCGAGCACTTGATCCTTTGATTATTCACTAAACTTCCTCTTCTCTATGGAAATTTTTTTTTCTTGCGACACTCCTTTCTGTACTTCTCTCACATTCCAATATGGCAAATTAAAATATCTAATTATTTGAATTCCATAATGTTGAACACCTTTAAAATTTCTGAAAGCATCCAGCAGTTGGAAAATTATTGGGGCCAGTTTTACAATTATTAAAAATAACTGAAGTTTAGTGGTTCGAAAGTATTTGATCAAATTTATTTTTCACTTGAAGGGTTAAAGTTGTGAGCAATGAATTTTTGTCACAAATGAAAGAAAGAAAATGTATAACATTTTAAGTTCTCAGGAGAATTTTCCAGGCAATTTCATTAAAGCCTCTGTCATTCCTGTCCTTTGTTATCATGTGGCTTTTTGGGCTAGGATCTGTAAAGCCAATATTCGTCGTTTAACTGCGGCTTGTAATCGGGTCCTTCAGGTGTCTTACAAATGGACCAGATTTGAATCAATAATTCGGTTCTGTAGTCAACATAATTTACTCACCTTGTAGTCGATTCGATAGATCGACACACATGGTATAAATGACTCCGAAGTCGTAATACTTTTTTCTGTGGCCCGGATCTTGGTCATCCCAGTTACCAAACAAATGTGTGCTTCCACTTCGGATCTGAAGTAAGCTTATTAGAGCCTTCCAAGAGATGTCAAAAATCTTTGGAGATTGTAAGTGACTACAGGGTGTCCCAAATTGATGTATACATTCTTTGAAACGTTATATTTCAGCAACGAAATGAGATAAAATATAAGGTTTGTTACGTATGATCCAAACGGCGCTAGAAAAGCATACCAACACGTTCATTGTTCATTTGTTTATAAACCAAAAATGGCGGTGAGATTTTCATTCGATGAACGTAAGTGGATACTGAAGTGTTATTGGAAATTGTAGAATGTTGTTGAGGTTCAACGACGTTGGAGGGTTGAATTTGGTACACCACCCCCAACAAGAGTAATAATAACAAAACTCCGAGACAAGTTTGAAGCCGAAGGAACGGTGAAAGATGTGTTTAAAGAGGAAGTGCTACGGAGTTCCCTCCTCGATCTCCCGATTTAACCCCCTCGACTTCTACCTTTGGGGAACTTTAAAGAATGCCGTGTACGCCACAAACCCACAAACACCGACGGAATTAATGTTCAGATTGAACATTCCATCAATGATATTCCATTAGCTAAAATCCAGTCGGTATGTCGCTCTATTCGACGTCGGTGTTGGGAGTATACTGTGGCAGAAGGTGGACATTTTGAACACGTACGGGCTTAAGGAGGTTTAAGGAATAAAATACAACAAACCTTAAATTTCTATCTCATTTCGTTGCTGAGTTATTGCGTTTCAAAGAGTGTATACATCAATTTGGGACACTTGTATTTGGGATCTCCGCTAAAATAACAGTGACACCTTTTGACTTATGTCTCAAAAATTATTTGACGGTCTCTCATATTAAATGTTTGTAATTTCTTGTGAATACAGGTATTGAATGTATATTTCTTTATTTTTTTTTAATTTACCATTACATATAAATCAAAATATTTCTTAGCATTTCTTTCATATTATGACATTGTAATTCAAAATTTTGACTGTTGAAGAGAAGAAGATTGTGGAAAGCTGACCTCTAACTTGTAAACATAAAAGTATTTCGCACGGACAATATTTGCAGCCCTTGACTGGCGACTCCAGCTGAATCTTGGCCACCAAAGTAAGCACACCAAAACGAATTAAAGATAAAATATTTGCTAGTTTTCATGTAGTAGATATCATCAGAAGCCTGTCAAAAAGGATAAAAACACGCGAAAAATAAAGAGGAACATAAGACAGTAAAACCAGGAAGGCTATTGTAAGCGAAATAGAGCCATAAATCTTCGATTGCTTGTTTTATGGGTTTAGTTTTTACATTGCTACGTGACATTTCTGATGGTCTTTTGATGGATTATGTGTTCAGGATTAAACTGGTTAGACTTTTGCAATTATGCTATCAGTTTTTTTGATAAGAAATTAAGTTGCAAAAGCTAATTCCTCATGTTTTGAGGTTAAGACCCGACACTAAAAAAAAAAAAGCGTGCAATGTAGCTTAAAAATTCCAACTTTTTGATGTTAATATTTTCTTAGGAATTTCTTAGATCCTCATTTACTATTTTCTCTTTCTTTTACAATTATATAAGGGCGGTCAGAATAATTTCTCTTCCTAATAAATATTATTAGGTTCCCGTAATATTACGTTCGTTCGTCTAAACATAAAGTGATAAACAAAATGACTTGAGTTAATTATAAGGCAGGCAAACATTTGATGATTACTTTTTTTATGATATTTCCTTTTTGCGTTTTCATAGTATCTTTCACAAAACCTTTAGCTCGTTTTTGTTTCATTTGAAAGAGTTTGAATAACAAAAGGGTTTCCATTAGGAGCGCATAAAATGGGAGCCTTTGAAGATGAAGTGGCGAGGAAAAGCGTGAAGTGTTGATTTACTGCTGTTTGTTTCTCTCTCGCCGTTGTCTACCCCTATTTGAATTGCCCAGAAGACACTCTGCAATCGGATTTCTTACAAACAGCCAAGAAGTGCATCTAATCTCTCACTTATTTCTCTAAATTATTTTGCATAATCTTCCTTCTAGGAACTTCATTCGCCAGTGAACAAGTAAAGCTGAGAGCGCCTTGGCACACGGGTGAGGGCGTGAATCTTCTCGACCCAACGCCTTTTTCCCTTTGCAACGCTGCCAAAGGCAAAGTAAACGGATTTCCATTTCGGAGAGAGAAAAGGAAAAAAAGAAAATGAAATGTGTGCTTTTGCTTAGAAAGTGTTTATTTAAACCTACATTTTATTAAATGAATAACAGACGAAGCTTTATTTTTATCATAGTTCATGGCATCTTTCTTCAATCCTTTTGGGAATAGGGATCATTATAGAGTGACTAAATATAAATAATTCATTTAAGTGAGTCAGAATAAATAAAACAATCTAAATTTCTATGAATGTTGTCCTTTTTGGAAAAAAACTTTTTTTTTAAATATATTTATTATTTTCGTTTAGTTTTAATACTTCTTAGCTTAATCAATCCGTCCACTGCTCTTTTCTTGAATCTGTAAATAGCCGACAATTGCTGAAATATGACTGCTCAAATTTAATACTAGGCTATAGAATGCACACGCATAGAATAAGTTTATTTTTGATTATTTTTGAAATAATTTTTAAAACAATTCGCTGGAAATACTAAAAAAATATTTTTCAATTCTTCATTTCTATAAATGCAGTACATGTCACAATTTCATGATATTGTGATAATGACAGTTCCTATTCAAAATAGATGAAACATGAGTCCAGAGAGTTTAAAATTAAAGAGAACTTGCTGCAATGCCTCTCAATGAAACACGTTGACTTCAAAGTTAAATAAATCTAAAGAACATACAGTGAGGAAGGGAATTTCCGAGCGCAGTTAAAATGCATTAGTTAACTGAGTCACGATTACCCTTTTAGACAAAAACTGTGGATCTTAATTGAATACTTCGGATATCGTACCGTTCGAGAATTCAGTAAACTGCCTCGTTGTTTCATTCGTGGCTCAGTTAACTAGACGAGCATCAACGTTGTCAGTTATGTCCTTCTTTTTCTCCATGCTGATCAAGTTCTATGATTAGATTAGCCACCTTCTTAAATAAACAATAAACACACGCTTGAAGCTTTCTGCCTTACTTTAATTTTTGTGGTGAATCTAATTGAAACAAGTTACTTTTGAAGTGTGCACAAGGAGAAGCAATAGATAAGCTATTTATTAATAACCTATGGGACCCCCCCCCTCCTCGTCGAAATGGTAGTACACATTCTCGACATATTTGATAGCTTAAGACTAGAGTTTTTCTAAAATAAACAAATCTAAATTTTGTAAAGATGTTCTATCTCAAGATTAAAATCATAATCGGCCGCGATGGCTCAGTGGTTGCGTGATTGCCTCTGATGCCCGAGGACGCGGGTTCGACCCCGGCCGAGGACGACGAGGGCTTTTTCAGCGGAAAAATCCTGAGATCACGCACTTCCTTCGAATGGGAAGTAAAGCCGTTGGTCCCGTGTAGTCGTTTGCCGGGTGCACTTTAAAGAACCCTTGTGAGGCAAAATTTGCGGCTCATATAACGCCGTCCTCAAATGACCTTAGCAGTTGAAAAGGACGTTAATACCAAACCAAAAACCAAAATCATAATCACGATTTCTGGTGAAAATAATATTTAGAAATAATTAATCAGGCATTATACAAATATTTGTAAAGAGAGAGAGAGAGATAGAAAGAAAGTGAGAGTTTCAACATTTCTAATCAACATTTAAAAAAATTTCTTTAAAGAGATCGTATATATGAGGATGGTTCAATAGAATCACGTTTAAAGGCTATATTCAAAAAATTTAAAAGAAATCTCCATGAACTAACTTATCTGGTAAAATTCCTGCGGTTGTTGGAATTCAATCGCTGTCCTTGTGGAGGGTCAAAGACATGGAAATTGCACGCGGACAAGTCGAGATTGTAAGGTGGATATAGTAAAACTTCTCAATCTATGCGAGCGAGTAGATCTTGAATCTTTCGGGCTACATGAGGGCTAGCATTATCATGCAGAAGGATAATCCCGTTTGTGAGTTTCCCGAGTTTTTGTTCCTGCCACGTAAACGTTTTTAAGTGGCACCAGGTTCCTTAAGACCAAATATTGAATAACGCAGATTATCTATGGAAGGACTGTCTGCCATGAACATGGCTTAATCACAACTCTTAGAAAGAAGCAAACAAGTAATGTGTGTGACAGACCTCACAAAACTTCATTATTTCATTGCCTGGACAAATTTAGAACATTTATTATATATATATACTATTCAGTTTTTGTGAAATGTTCTCATTATTGTCAGATATTGGTAGAGTGCTTCAAGATTTATTGAGCTTTTTTCCATTCTCTTTCCTCTCGTCTATTATGCACTTTTTAAGAACATCCAACTTTGCGTATCATCATGTCCAGGTTATGATTCATTTATTTCATAAAATGATTACAAGAATCCCCCACTGTCAGTTTTGCTTTTACCATTTAGCGACTGTTATTCGTAATGGACTAATTGCTCAAATATCCCTCCAGAACGAGTACAAAGTAATTTTTAATAAAAGTGATTGATTCTTCTAAATTAACACGCCTTCTCTGTTTTTCACTCTCTACGTGAACGAGTTCGTTGTGCACAGTTGTAATAGCAACCGTATTAATGAATTGAATGATACTATCGAGCTGTTCGCCATAGACGACTATGCTGCTAAGTAATAAAATGCACGAAGCTCTATAACTTCGAATTTTAACCGTACAGGTATCTGAATATTCGTGCAGGTAACTGAAGATACTAGTTACACCATTGAAAACAGAAAAGCAAAATGCTGCTACGTTTTCGTTCGTTTTCTAATATCTGTCCAAATGCGCTTGCTAGAAATTTGTAAATTCATTTTCTGCTGTTAAGGCATAGAAAAGTCTCGCTCGGCGATCGCCAAAGCGCATTTCCCAAATTTCTGCGTTTGTTTTGCAAATTGAACCTGTAGCTTATTAATAGCGAACTGTTTTGCAAATTAAAATATTGGTTCCTTCATATGGTATCTGCTTAGGTGGTGTATAGCATGGATTTGTTTAATTCTGTTTATTTTCCACAAAAATGCCTTGACGTTGTTAGCACTAGGCACAGCGATTAGTTAATTGTGCTCGTATTGGGAGTGCTTAAATGCTTTTAAAGCAAGTGCTCTATAAAACTTCCCTCAAGTTTCATTCATTATTCACAATTTTACATATATTTTTACTATTGACTTATTAATCTATTGAAATGATAATCTTATTTTTTCTTATCATTATTCCAAACAATAATCTATTTTTATTAATACCAGTTTTAAATTGCGAATTTATATTTTTTTCGTTCGTTATTATCCCTTTAAACATATTGCTGGCAGCTAGTTCGATGAATTTTTATAATAAATATCGAATATGGTGATAATTGAATGTTTAAAAAAATGGAACCTTAGTTTTCTTTGATATTTCCAAGACATTTACAGCCTTGAAATCTGTGCTTCCTCTTGACTACTGATTGACGGCCTTTCTGTCGATTCACCGAGTTTCCGAACTGAAATAGCACCACGTAATGGCAGTTGGAGCGGGGCATTGAAGAAATGAAATCGAAGAGAATGATGACCTCTAATGTTGGGATGAAAGGCGCTGGTTGTCTTCGTCTGACACGTAACATAACGAATCTCTTTATGAAGCTCAGTTGCCTCATCATATTGGCCCCGGTGCCGCCGCCATCTCCCCTTTTGCCTCCTTTGCTTTACTCGAGATGTAGGTGGACGGTTGTAGAGGTGACGTCAATGACAACTGCTACTGTCTCCTTCAAGATATTCATCAAAAAGCCTTTTGGTCAAAGTAACCGGGGAACGAGCAGGGTAAATCAATAAATATAAAATAAAAGATTTATGTCAAATTTTTTGAAAAACTTGATAGAAAGACAAATGCGCTTTCCCGTGAAAAATTTCTGGGATTCTGTTAGTCTGATTTACATGAATTTTCATATTTAGATTTTTCTTTACAATCGAACAAATGCACTATTTGTAATGAAATAGACAGTGCAGAAATGTCTAAAAAACTTTTATTCTTAGGAGTACAAGAGGAATTACAATTACATTGATTACAATTTGTTGTGCGTGCGTATGCTTGCCCAAAAGAAGATTAAGAGGATCTGCATCAACATGTCAATTTTGGAAAAACATGAGTTTTCTCCTACAAAGTATTTGATCTTTTTCCTGCTATTTGTATTTGAGGCAGTGCTTATTTGAGTTTTTTCCCTGGTATTTCAGTTATGGTGTTCTTTCTATCATTTTACCGACGTTATGTTCCGACACGAGTTGGTATGCAGATTCTGCCCCTCGCAGAGCACCAGGCTACAGGGGGACGTACGGGGTGGTCCTTTTTAAGAGGCGGCAATTTTGGCCTACTGCATTGAAAAAAATTTCTAACAGGACTGTAAAGCTGACCATTTTAGTAAATTTGACGTTTATTATTTTGTTACTCGACGGGAGGGATCGCCCCGGGCGGCCTAACCACTAGGTACGTCACTGCCAGACAGATGGGGTGCCAAAAGGTTTATCCTGTGTGAGGCTTTTATCCCTCTGTGCTCATTTTTCTATTGTTTCTCTGGTAAAGGCTAGATCGACTTGTAATAAGATAATGTGGTATCGAAAACTACGTTATTATTATGCAGGCGCGCCAAATCAGTTTCTGCATAAAGGCGCCTCACATATCAGTGCCGACCCTGACGAGAGTGTTCCAATAAATAAGGTAAATTTTTTAACTTGTATATATGTTAGTAAACAGTAATATGGCTTTGTACAGATTATTTTTTCACATATTCTCAGTGCTTATCTAAACATCTAAACGTTTTGTACATACGGCATCTATGCCAAGAAGTCAGTGTCAAGCATCTGAAGCCACAATTAACTTACTCAGCGAAAAGGTTCGAATAAATAAATAGAATCACTGAGTGCCAGGCCAGGGCTATGACTTTCCTCTGTTTGGAACTTAAAAAGATCGCCGTTCATCTTGTAGTCTGTCCAGCCCTTATCGAACTTGGTGCACTAAACCACTTCAGTCAGTGACGTGACATTAACCCCGCTATTATAACGCGGTATTCTCACAGCGTGGTTTCCATAAAACGCGGAACAAAAATTGCGACGGTCCTTCTATAACGAACTCCTTCTACTGATAACGAACGAGCTTTATTAGCATGTAAGAAGTCTTTCTGTAGCATGAATTTTTCTATTACACTTTTATGGTCAATGTAATTAAGAATTCTCGTTTTTTCCCCCATGCATGTACACCGCAATATTTCAGTTTCAGTTATCAAGGAATTCTCCTATAAATTCAGAAACCATGCAGCAGTACAAGGTATTGCAGATAACTACAGGGCAGTATAACTGGAAGCCTACCCACTCGATTGCAGGGGCCGGCTCGGTCAATTGGCGGAATGGAGGGAGATGAAGGTGGCCTGCAACAGCCAGCAGTTTCCACAGTCGGGGAGGGGGGGTGAACGTCAAAACTGTCATGTTTTTGATAAAATTACCCAGATATCATTTGATGTCGAGCCGGCCCTTGCAATCGAGCAGGTAGGCTTTCCGTTATACTGCCCTGTAGTTATCTGTAACACCCTGTACAACAGATGCTTTAACGATATTATGGGCCGTCGTGGGTTCCCATGAATTTATTTATCCGATTCTGTCGCAAAACTATTTCATAACCCGGTTTCCATATAACATGGTGTACGGTTCCATAATACGCGATATTCTTATGGCTTACAAATTAATTTGATTTTTCTTTACTAATACTGAGATTCTTATTAGACAGCACGAATTAACCTGTCTTGTGTGTTCTAATTCTGAGTTTCATATAACGCGATTTCCATATAACGCGGTGCTAATGAATCGCGTTATAAGGAGGGTTGACTGTACCTGGACACTTGGTCATGAATTTCAGGTGATGACGTGTCTTCCAGTCACACTACGCATTTCATAACTTGACCATGTTTCGTAAGCGCAGCATCTTATATATGGTGTACTGCAGTATGACCGACGTGAGGCGAAGCATTAGTCAGCTGCTCCGACCTGGCGGGAAATTATAACGATATAGATGTTATAATTACATCCTTGTGAGGTTTTTGTTAGCTTACTTATTGAACCATTCTCGTATATGCGAATGACGGTTTTACGATGACACTGGGTAACAAATTGAAAATAAAGTCATGCACATAAAATAAAAGTTGATGAATATGTTTGAACGTGATAAATCATTGCTAAAATGTATAACTTTTGTTTCTATCGCGTTTAGAAAACAAATGACAGACAAATAACAGCCTGTTTATTTTTAATAAAAATATATCTAAAGCTAAATCGATTGCATTTTTTGATATTTAACTTCAAAATTTTTAATTCAACCAAACTGAAATTAAGAACTAACAAAAACGCACACAAACAAAAAAAAAAGCAAAACAAACAAAAAAGTTTTAGAAAAAGTTTCTATTCGATTTGCGCTTGTATTCGCAGTCACTGTCTCTTTGCAGTAGCCAGCAGTAATCACCCATCAGTCAAGGGGGTCCCATCGGCCTTGGCATCTCTATTTCATGTTAAAAAATCTTTCTTTCTCTCCGTCGCTCACTGCTCCTACATTTTCAAGAAAGAAGTCGAGATATACGTCTAAGAAATGAATTTTTAGAAACATTCTGCAACCAGGTTTCTTATAAGCATTCAGCGCGCTAGAAACTATTTTCTCGTAATTTTCAGATTTTCTGTTACCAAGAAATCCATACACAACGTCACAGAATGATTTTCATGGTTCCAAATCCATTTTCGTCCACTTACTTTCAAAAACTTCGTCCTTTAAAAATTTTCTTATTTGAGGCCCAACAAAGAAAAATTTTGCTTCGCTTATAGTGGGAAAAGTTCTTTTAAATGCCTAGCTATCACCATTTTTATCCAGCGCTTTCACAAAATTCTTCATTAAGCTCTAGACCGAATTTTTGTTTTGCTCTCTATCTCAAAAAATGTGACGTGTAGACAAAAATTTAATCACAAATTATGAAACCACATGTGGCACAGTAAAGTGTATTAAGCTTTATCCTAAACTAGTATGTTTGTGTAAAAATGCTGTAAACTAGTGTTATTTAAAAGTGTAAAAGTTTTTTATGGAAAAATCAACAAAGGAGGCATGGAGGGGAAATTAAGAAAGTATAATATCGAACAAGAAGCGTTTAAATGTAGCGATATCAACCCAAAAACTCAATTCATATTAGGATCTGATTCCTCCTTATATTTAGGAGTTTCCTTTGATTGGGACGTTTCAGATTAAGCTTAAAGAGCATTCGGATTAAGCTTAGCCATCTCTATTTGCATAGAACTCTTTTGTAACAGTAAATGTTCATTTTACTTTTTATTCGAAGCGTGTAATAATTGAAATAAAACTAATTTTTCCCGTTTCAGTTGTTAAACAATTCGCTTCTATTACATCCTTACAATCCATTGCAGATCTTAAACTTTTATGCATCAAGAGAAAGAATCCCATGGACGATCAAATTAATGTCGGGATATCTAAAAATAATCTCGGCAATCGTTCCCGGCTTTTCCTTTCAATTTTTATAATTGCGCATTACGTTTTCGCCGTAGTCTCTCATTCAGGAGAAACGAATGAATGAGAAAAGAAGTGTGTTGGGAGAAAAGCCGAGAAAGAAAGAAGGGAGGGCGGGGAAAGAGTGGAAAAAGAGAAAAAGCCGAATGAACCATTAAAAGGAAAGTTTTTGCGATCACTCGTTGTTGGAATCGGGCCGTGAATGTTCGAGAATTTTCTTCATTGATTTTCTTTCAGTCTTGGGGATGGAAAAAAGGCGAAATCGGAGGATCGGTCGTGCCATCTGTGCGAGCGACGGAGAGCCTCGGCGATCGCATCCGATTCATCATTACCGTTGCGGATCCCCACCGAGAGCGCTGCTCGTCGGCTTCTTTGCGATCCCCCTCCCCTTCTCTCCATCCCCCGTTCTGGGAAGGTGACAATGCTAATGCTCCGTGTCGTGGTTGACATACGAAGAGTGAGATGGCGATGGAGGAGGAATGAGAAAAAAATGTTCCGAAGAAAGAAATTGGGCAGATGAGAGAATGGGACTAAGAGCATGCGTAAGAAACTTATTTGCTGCCGGATTCACCGATTTAAACTAAAGAAAGACTAATTAGAGAATTTATTCTCCTACCTTTCTTAAATGGCTTCATAAGAAAATATTTAATGAGTTCAATGTTATATAAATTTCTTTGTATATTAGAATAATATGCAAGAGGTAACTATTTTTTCTTTATTATCTGAATCAGAAACACTTCGAAGTCTCCCTTTTGACAATTTTATACTTTTTATAATAACAAAAAATCTATCAAACATTTTGCCAAAGCAAATTAATGCAACGAATTAAAACGCATCAAGCAATAAACAACAAGATAATTAACATTTATTACATCATTTCATTAACTTTGATATGTCTGTAGAACAGAGGCAAAAGTTGCTGCATGTGTGATATCTCGCTTAATGATTGAGTTAAGGCTTCAATAATTAAAATAGATGATTAACTAGCTTCTTGATGTTGTCAAAGACTTAAAGATAAAGTCAAGAATCCAGTCATATTCCCTCATGACATCGGTCATTTCACTGCTATGTAGTCATCTTTTTGATCTTCGATTTTTATCCCTTTAAGCCATTTACAAAGCACTTGCTCGGTAAGTGATTTGCAACAAATTCCGGCATTACGAAAGTCTTAAGGTCTTAACCACGGCTATTCCATGCCGATTTCCTTTATGATAATGATCATTTGAAACCGGGCATCCCTAAAATTGGGTTTCTCTATAAAATCAACATGTTGAGAGCACTGATGAAAACGCCCACACAGATTATGGAAGTTATTTATCGTAAAAACTAAATATGCCGCCATCTATGCTTATTAAGATTAAAATATGCAGCTTACACAACGACTTTCAAAGTAGACCATCACATCAATAGCTATAAAATTAAATCGTCCTAAATCAACAGTAGGTGATATCTGGAATTACAAGGCGGAAACACGACGACATGACTATGGTTTAACCATAGTCTGATTGCGAGACCAACATGTCTTTGCCAGAAAGGTTCGACAAAAGCGGCGAGACACACCAATGTATCTACGGGAAGGCCTCTAATAAGCCGCGGAATTGACTTTCAGCACGAATACAATTTTGTTGGAAGCTTCATATTCTATATTCCAAAGATCGCGCTGCTGTCAGAGCGACGTGAGTTTGCCTTGCGCCGAAAAAGACTTTGCTGGCTAAGACTGATGAAATGAGTTGATGTGGAGCAACGAGTCGCGCTACATTCTCTTCCAGTCAGATGGCCAAAGGTATGGCTGAAACAGGGCAACAACGTCTACCGAAGTGTCTTGTCCAGCAGTAAAGTGCGACGTTGGTAGAGTAATAGTTTAGTCTTCTTTCTGATAGTTTAGTCTTCTTTCTAATAGCTTAGTCTTCGTCCATTGGTTGACGAAGCCATGAACACCTAACGCTATCTAGATATCTTGGTAATTATTCAATTCCTACACTTCGGCGGAGGTTTGATGAAGTCTTGTTTGTCTATCAGCAGGATAATGAATCTCCGAGCTGTTACCTCCTTGTTTGAAGACCACTCAAAGCCCCGACCTCACCCGATAAAACATCTTTGGGATAAGTTAGAACACCGATTGCTAGCACGGGAAAGGTATCCAGAAACGCGTCATTAACTGGCCAGTGATTTGAGCAAAAATTAAGCAAAAACTGTCGAATGAAACAACCAAATCGTGGGAACCTCATTTTGACAAGATATCTCTTCTTATTTTATTGGCCCATTGTTTTAAATATGTCCAATAGTCGTTAATATTCCTTCCGCTTTTCCAATGGGAGATATTCTTGGCAATTTGCACACCTCCCCCCTCCTTACCTTTATATTCTCTAGCATTAAGTCTTGAATTTATTTTTTTACTTTGGTCTCTCACCGCTGAAGATTTCTACTTGGTAGCCGAAATACGTATCTGGTATTTCATTTCTCCTTGTGGATTATAGGTTCCTACATTTTGGTTGAGTGGTTTGAAGGATTAATTGATGAACCTGAAATCACGCAGGGGGAGAGTGTGCCATGACCTCTGCAAGGGGTTATTACGGCAAAGGACTTGATCGCTAATATTTGACATATTGTGAATATAAAAAAAATGCTCACCATCTCAGTTGTTTAGCTTCAAATGCAAGATCTCTAGTCTGGCAAGCACATTAATTATTCCTTTATAACATATGCTATTAATTGATTATATAGCTTGAAGAAAAAGGTTGACGATACTTTTAAATTTGAGAAGATCAGATAGAATCTTCAAAGAAAGGTCACGCTTTATATGACTAAAAGAGAAAGAATAAATATTTCAATAGCAAAAATCGATACGCATAGAATTTGTAAATTCATAGGATTCGATTAAAAAAATTAGCTGTATGTTTTAACGAGCATTGCTATAACTAAAGAGAACGAGGCAGTTATAGATAGTCAATTAAAATTTTAATTTATAGTTACAATTAGCAATAGTGATTGTAATTATTGCATTTATTATTAATGAGCAAATATATTGATCAGGGAGCGCTTTGAATTATTCCATTTAACAGAAATGGGATGAATAAAATATAATTTGCGACAAGTGTAATTATATGATGTTAGCAGGTTTGAAATACATTTTATTTAGTAACCTATTGACTAATTCATACGCAATTAATGCTTCGTTAACAACAAGGGATATTTACGTTGTTTTTTTTAACTTGAACATATAAATTTATTCTCTTTCATAAGTTTTTCATATGTAACTTAAATTTGTGGGCTTGACATAAGAAAGGTTTTGAAAATAGGGATGTGTGCTGAAAGATCTTTAGAATCTTATAATGAAATTCATAATAAGCAGCACATTCCATCGAAACGATAAGAGGGATCGATAAAAAAAAAGAAAAGATAATAAGAAAACCGAAAGTGCCAGTACTGGAGTAAACTGAATTGATTTTCTTTCTGTTATGATGGGAAAGCGTTGCATAAGCTTCCTTATTCCCAGGTGGGTTTCTGCTAAAATATAGAACCATAGTCATTTCATTTAAAATATTTGGTCTTAAATTTTCTTTCCTATTTTTCATTAATAATTTGAACAGTATGGCGTAGTTATTCTTTAAATTTTCTCTACAATACTAAAATAATTAAAGTTGCAATACATTGCAGGTGGACATCATTTCACAAATGTCACGTTCTTCGAGCCTTGGTACGCTTAAAATTTTAAATTCTCTGTTCTATGTCATATTAACGTCGCTAATTTAAAATTCTTTTATTTTTGAGTGACTTTATGGCAAAATATGTTTGACTGCGAGCTCGCTTTCAATAATTTATTTTGAAAATTCGTCATTGTTAATTGGTAAATGAAATCATTTTTTGTTATCGTTCATGACCTTACCTGTTAATGACCTCATCAAATTTATTATCATCATTGAGAAAGTTACAATTTGAGTATAAAAATTAACGCGCTTTTTGATAAAATATTAAATTTTCATTTCTCCGTGGATTTTTTTGTTTAATGACTTAAAAAAGTAATTAAATGCAATTTCAAGAGGAACTACAGAGAAAAAGTCAAAATTATGTATAATCGTGCAATTTCATTCTACAGGGTTCATCATTTAATTTGATTCTGCAAAATATTTCATAAACGATGAAATACTTTAATAGATGATGGACAAAAGAGAGAATTCTAAATAATAATAACTTTCCGTGTCTGCGGAATAAGAAAAAAACCTGAACAAATGAAATTGGAAGTATTCTCCACATAAAACTTACATAAAGAAATTAGCTTTCCACTTTAAAGTCAATTACTTTTTATCTGAAACATTTCTTTCTAAAACGCTTCTTTTGTGAAATATTTCGCCTATCAACTTAAATCGTTCTTCCTCTATACGAAAAAAAAAATTAAGAAATATAAGCGATCTTCTTGGATTTGAATATCATGCGATTTTCCTTAAAATACCGTTATTTTTGTCTATTTAATTTGCATCGTCATCAGTTTCTGCCATTCGATAAACTCCAGCTGCCTCCGAATATTTCAATTCCATTTTTAAAGAGCGAGGAGAAATGATTTGTGTAGTGGTTTTGTTTTCCACTCTGTAGGAGATGTAGGATTTACAGAGTGCAGTCTCTAAGTCGCGTTCCTGACCCTACCAAGAGTATCAGGGCGTGACAGAAGAAGCTCTTCGAATACACATGGCATTGGAGATTGGATGAGAATTGCTTGAAAAATCTAGCGAGAAGGAGAGAGACGGACGTTGAATGTGTAAAAGGAAATCTTTCAATGGCGGTCCCGGATAATCAACTGGAAGGATCGCCACTGAATTGAAACTGTCACACACGACCGCGGATTGCAAAGGACCCTCTGCACCATGAAGAAGTGAACTTTGCGTTTACTTCGTGTCTGCAACATTTCTGCAACGAAACGATAAAAAATACTTTCTTAATACCATTCACTGCGTGAGACCTCCAAGAAATTGATGAATTATTTTATCATGAAAATATTTTCTTTGTTAAAAGTTGCTCTAAAGATATAGAGTATATTGATATTTTTGAAACCTGTGTATTCGTGTTGAGCATCTCCCTGAACTGTCCTTTAAAACTGAATTGTCGAAGATCGGAATAAATGACAACCATTGAAATCAGTTTTGTGATCTAAAACTATCATATCAAATCAGATTTCGGGTTCACCTAGGTACAGGTAACTTGTATTTGAGCAAATGTATTACTATGTTTTAACATTCTCCGTATAAGTTTAATGATTCTCTTTAAATGGATGATTCTTATAATATTAGGAACTAATCAAAACTAATTCAATTAAAGCGTGAGAGTGTTAAGAATTTCAGACATCATATCATATCTAATTCAATTTTATTTTATTGTAATACGTTTTGTTTAAAAGCAATGGTTAAATCCTTATGTCAATATGCATAAACGGTAAGAGTTCATCCTTGATAAGTGTACGTATATGACAGAAGAAAACGACTAGAATGCAATGCTTTAACTTTAGTTATTTCACATTATTAGTTATCGTTATCATCATCAGTTTAAACTCTTCTGGATTCGCCGTTGGATGTGGCTTGTCCTGGCTCTGCTTTTCCAGTGCACACTGTGTCGAAAAATCTATACCCCTCAATTTACTTGATAACTATCGTAAAATTTAAAAATCTATTACAGTCAACAAATAGGAAGTCGTAGGTAGGCTATCTGTTGGTGACCTTCCGATGACCTGATTATGCAGATTAGGACATATATAAAATTTATCTCATAAACCGTACTAGATAGGGACCAATTACAATCTCGTTCCGCATCCAATTATGAACACAATAAAAAGACCGCTTCATAATCGGATGAATAGATCACGAAAAATGATACGGAAACATTCGTATTGGTTAGCATTAAATTCTACGATGGTTATCAAGTAATTTGAAATGTATAGTGTTTTGGAACACCCTGTATATATAAGCCTTTTTCATTTGTTATGTCACTTTTAATTCAATCTTATTACAATGCGTAGCAGCATTTTATTTAATTAAATGCTCTATTATGAGGAAACAAGGAAACAAACCATAAAACTATTTCCAAATATTCTGATAAAAACGTATAAAGGAAAGTGACCAAAAGCGGGCCCCCTCAACTTCTGCTCTGTACGATACTGCAGCATTGCAATGAAAGACTGAAGTAGTAGGTTATGCAACTGCTTACTGGAGTACCAGCGCCCAAGCTGTTTACTCAATCTGTTTTGTTTTGTTTTTTTTTGTTTTTTTTTTCAATGACGACATTTTTTTTTTTTTGTGATTATCGGAACTTTTCATGCTGCTTAGTTTCTCACACGTTTTGTGCCAGGATTTTGAAACTAAGATTTAAATGTTATACCTGTTTATTCCTTATTATAATAGCTACGTATTAGTGTAAGTTTGAAGTAGTTAACATGTATAGTTATCGAAAAATAAAAAAAAAATTAAAAAAATGAAATGGCTTGTTTTAGGGGACCCGGTTTAGGAGCACCTTTTTTGAAATGGTAAAAGTGCAATGTCTTGGATATTTTTTTAAAAAAATTGAATTTTTTTGGTGTTTTAATAGTTAGATCTAGAAAGTAAGTTAATTTGTACGTGTTCCACATTTTTTCAATGTTTTATACTGCGTAATTTTGCCCGTAGATGTCAAAAAGAAAATGGGGGTCCCACTTTTGGTCACTTTCCTCTACAAATTTTGATATTAATTTTAGGAGTGTGAAAATTTCTTTTAGCGAAAACTGCATGAATTGGATTACGAGTTACGGTAAATCGATTTCTTTATTCGTATGCAGTCTTTCCAACAATCGTGTATCATATGTACCGTGCACACGCGAATCTTTCTAAACCCGCGCTAAATAGAACATGAAATGCAAAAACAAATGAAAAAAAAAATTTTTTAATACCGAATTATTAAAATTCTTTGAAGAAAGAACTTGAAGTTGATTTTTCTCGGATGCAGCATTTCTAAAATTGAAAAGAATGTTATATCTTCTCTTTCTCGTGATATTCGAACGAATGACATATCACATGTCATGTATTGCCATTGAAAAATTCTTATGGGAAAAAAAAAGTCACGTGGCCGTGAAACCTATTTCTCTATTTCAATCAGTTAAGCTTTAGCGATGTTTCAAGCTATTTCTCTATTTCAAGCCGAATATAAAACCTTTACGTTGGTTTGGTTTGGTTGATATTAACGTCCCTTTCAACTACTATGGTTATATCAGGACGGCATTATATGGCCGCAGCTTTTGCCTCGCAAGGGTTCTTTAAGGTGCAGCCGGCAAACGACTACACGGGACAATGGCTTTACTTTCCTTCCGAAGGAAGTGCGTGATCTCAGGATGTCTTTCTCGGCCGGGATCGAACCCGCGTCCTCGGGCATTAGAAGCGAACTCGCAACCACTGAGCCAACGAGGCCGATAAATCTTTATGTACCACTATTTCCCACGTCCTTCCAGATGTTCATAGTCGGATAACAGGTGCACTACAGGCGGTAACGTAGGACATGCTTCATCGGGTATGGGAGGAATTTGATCATCGTGTCGATGTATGCCGTATAACTGATGCATCACAAATTTGAACAGTTGCTCCCGAGTTGAAAATGGCGGGAAATGACTATTTTATTCGTTTACGATCCTTACCGTTCTTTTGTAAAGATCCTGTGTATTTTAAAAATTTGTATGTATTCAAAAATTTTCAAATTTCTTACCATGATATCGTGAATACGCAATCGGGAAGACGAGATTTTTATAATGACGTGTATGTTTACATCTAATGTTTTTTCTATATCGTTTTTAAAATTTTTAAGTGTTTTTGTAGATAATTGATAAAAATTTATTTTATGATATCTTTATCGAGCAATGTTTAGGAGACCACGCATCAATTCGATTCCTTTATAACTATCATCTCATTATTCTTTATTAAAATATTTTAAGCTGTTATTATTCTTTGACGATTGATACCGTAGTGATAAATTTTCACTCCGTTTACACTTCATTCCTACGAGATAATAAAGTGAAAATGGGCCCATAAAAGTCTCAAACGCGAGTGGGCCTTTCTTAAGCTGTGGTTCTGTTTTTAAAATTCTTCTCGAGCAGCGCTTTATTTTTCCTTTTTTTGGAAGCCGAGTGCTGCAGAGCGCTTTCCGCGTGAAAATTTGTGCCCTCCTGTTTTTCAGTTTGGGTTGCAGAGGCCATTTTCGAAATGTCAGCGCTCGTTTCTCAAGCGCCACCCGCGCTCATAAGACTGGCTACACGTGTGCAAAGCAATGGGTGAAGAAGCACCTGCGAGCACCTTTCATGCTTCGTCTTTGTGTCCTCACGGCTTCATTATACAATTAATTTTCCTCGAAGATGTTACAATGCTGTCGCGTGAAGTCGTCGGACTTGCGTCGCGTGCAGACTCCCGTTTGGAGACCCCCGCTGGGGACGACGACTTGCACGAACTCCCTGCGCGCACAAGCAATTCATTAGCGCCGAGTCAGTTTGCATTTAAAATTCTCCGCGTGTTTTTGTTTAGAGGGAGAAAAAAAAGGAGGAGCGGGAGAGAGGGAAATCTAGGAAATTGTTTCGGGCAAAGAAATTATTCGCCATATTTGAGTTGAAATAGAGATTTAGTAATAGAATGCTAATGGAAGCACAAACATTAAGTGGGCGAAAATGTAAAGGAGAATTTCAGACATTAAAGGGTAACGTTTGATCATTACTAAGATTCTCTTATGTAAATGACGTTATAAGAAAATTGTAAATTTTGAAAGAACGCTCAGATTTTAAGTAAAGTAAACCTGAACGTCTTGGATCAAGATAAATTTACATTATTGACAATGTTTGAAATATTTTTCATAGAGTACATTTTCAATATATGGACGGAAATATTAAAGTGCAAATATGGCATTAAAGGATATAACATTTTTCTAAGATGAACAATCGATAATTTCAAGAATTTATTCATCATAATTCCCTAATTTAAAATAATAATTCCATAAGAACCTGTGGTTTTTTAAAATTCGACAAATTTCAGAGTGCAGCATTATAAATTTAAGAAATTTAAGTACCATTTGACAAAGCAGTTTTGTACCGAAACCATCCTAGTCTCTCTTTTTTAAATAAAAATTCCGAGGTCTATATGAGGTGGTATCAGAAAGTTCGGAGGCTACGTTTATATAGGGTGATTCTGAATGGTCTGATCATATATTTCAGGATATGTTCCAGGGAGCAAGACAATCTGAAAATGTCATATGAACGTAGGGTCGAAAATGCTTATTCTAGAGTTATAACGGTTTGAAGGTGGAAGAAGAGTTACGACGATTCAAAGAATCGTTTGAAGAAATTGTGCTTTCTTCAGATTTCCTTGGCATCTAACGGAGGTCATTTTCAGCATTTGCTATAACAAGTGTATTGTCTTGTTTTACCTTAGAAATAAACCCCACAGTTTGCAAGTCCTATACGCTTTAACGATAATTTCGTCTACTGCAGGACACCTTCAAACCGTTATAACTCTAGAAAAACGCGTTTTCTACCCCACATTTATAGCACTTTTTCTGCTTGTTTTGGTATCTCGAACATACTAAGGAAAACTATACGTACCATTTAGAAACATCCTTAATGGGTACTTACTTAAGCGTGCCCGTCATCTTCTTACTCACCTTGTACGGCGATACACCGCTCCCAGTGATTTTTCCACTTTTGGAAACCCTGAAGTCTTGTTCTCGACGTGACAAGCCTTTCCTACGATTTGCGCTAGATCTCGCTCGTCCACTGTTTCACAACGGCAGCCTTTCATCTTAGAGAAGAGGAAGAAATTTCAGTGGGGGTCATATCCTATGATTAGTACAGATGAGAAAGGGTAGTCATGTTGTTGTGGCCTAAAAGCTGATGGGTTTCTAACGCTCTGTGACCAGGTACGTTGTCGGTCGTGAGATAGAGCACTCAATGTGCCCTTTGCGCCATTGATCAATGATTTTTCTCATTTTCTCATTGAGTGCTTCTCCAATGATCCTCGTGCACAACTTCCTAATTTTATCCATATTTTTGTGGATTATCCTCGTGAAAGATTACACTGATCTCTCTTCATCTATCGCTTTCGAAACTCGAGTGCCACTCAAAACTCCTTGCATGACTCATTGTTTCATTGCTATAAGTCTGCCGAACCATTTCAAAAGTTACACAGAGTTTGATGCAGAATTTGCCGTCTGCTATGGTTTGCAATCCATATCGAATTCGCCAATATGCCATGCTTAATGGCTCACAAAACTCATAGAACACAGTTCCTGCTGTTAGCGCACATACTAAATAATGAAGATTGCTGTTCACAAGCTTTCCACACGTAATCCTCTTGCTGCCATCTATTTTCGCTACAGAACTAATCTAGGAATTTTCTGATGATATCTTGTAGATGCTATTGAGGTTGATTTAGTTACAAAAGAAAATAACAGGATATCAAATCCTGGTTTCAAGTTTTCTTTCATCAATCTCACACGCCACTTCCTAATGGATTTCATTTCTTTTTTGCTATTAGTTTATTAGTAAAATTAATTATTCTCAGCATATTCATTGAAGCGTGTACGGTAGTTTCGGAAAAAAAAACTTTGAGAAAGAAATTCGTTAAATCATTCACCCTAGAAAATAATTGGTGGTCATTAAAATTAATAAAAAGGCAAAGGTAGGTAGTGTGAGGTGAGAAAGGAAAGGATCGGAAACCAATTCCGAAAAGGCAAGGTACAAAATTTATTTTTCTGGCAGGGCGGATACAGTAAATAAGAGGTTTTATTATTATTTGTTTTTTTACAAGTCAGTGGGCGTATAGAACTCAAAGCAGACATCGTTCGTCTTAAGCAAGTTGAGATCCAAAAGGTTCATTTGGTTAAGCACTTTCACATGACCAAGTCTCAATACCCTGCCGAGTGGAAAATGAAAAGGAAACGTCCCAAAGGCAGATAAAGGAATGGACGCCGGGACGCACCTGAAAATAGATAAATCGAAAGCAAAATACAGAGTATCAAAGAATAAGTAATAGTACAGAGTGACTATTATTAAAGTGACACCATTTAGACCCTTCTAGCGGCCGTTCTGGTAATCAGATTTTGACGAAACTTGAGATATATGTTATACAGACCATGGGGAAGAGAATTTTGCAAATAAAAAAAATTAGTTCACATTTTGACCGCTACGTCAAAATATGGCGCATGAATAATAACAAAAACAAGTTAGAAGCAGAGAAATTTATAAAATCAGAGCATTCCATTTGTGTCAGACATGTTCAAAGCGCATTATTGCATGTTCCACAGTAGAGCGAAGGGTTTCCTGAGGAATCGCAGTGATTATCCTTGCTTTCAATTCAGGAACAGTCCGTATTCTTCCTCCATAGACGTTATCTTTCAAATATCCTCACAACCAGAAGTCACAAGGGTTTAAGTCCGGTGAACGAGGAGGTCATGCAGTTGGAAAAGTTCTCGAAATCACCCGATCATCTCCAAACTGAACATGAAGCAGTTCCTTCACTTGTCGTGCAATGTGGGGTGTTGCACCATCTTGCATAAAGACCGTAGTGTCTGAACATTGTCTTTCTTGTAAAGCAGGAATGACTTTCTGCTGCAGAAGTTCGCAGTAACGAGCACCAGTGATTGAATAACTTTTAGTGCCTTGAGGAGTGTTCTCTTCAAAGAAAAAGGGGCCAAGAATGAAATGTGAAGTGAATCCGCACCATACAGTCACGTAATCAGAATGCAAAAGCTTTTCATGCACAACCATCGGCTTTTCAGTACCCCAGATGCGACAGTTTTGAGCATTCACTGCTCCTTCTAGTGTGAAATGCGCTTCATCTGACCACAAAATGTTCCATGGCCATGCATTATCGACAGCTATTCTAGCCAGAACTGGCAAGCAAAATAGTGCGTTTTTCCGGATCTTCATGAAGCAACTTTTGAACCACCTGGATCTTGTATGGATACCACTTTAAAATGGAACGCAAAACTTTTTGTACCGTAGACCACGGAATAGACAAATCACGTGATATGGCTCGAGCACTTGCTGAAGAATATTGGGAACTTGAAGCGCTCTCCACTACAGCAGCAGCAACGTCTTCCATAAGTCTCATTTGCAATTTGTTTCCGTCCTTTCCCTGGCAGCACACCCAACTCACCAGTTTCTTCAAATTTCTTAATCATCTTTTTTAAACCATTAATGGACATAGGCCCATTTCGCAAGTTTTTCAAACAACGATGTTCTCTTTGTGCAGCAGAAGCATTATTGCAGTTCTGGTAAAACAACTTCACCAATAAAGCTCCATCTTTTTTAGCAAAAGCCACCGTGAAGAATGACTTTACATTTAATTTCACTGTTATTTTAAAGCTTTCCTGATTTTACATCTCATTTGCATAACGTCTCTGATTGAGTAAAAATTCTCAGACAGTTTCTTACATGACCAGCGCCATATTTTGACGTAGCGGTCAAAATGTGAACTATTTTTTTTATTGCAAAAATTCTCTTCCCCATGGCATAACGAATAGAATAGTAAGTGTGACTACTTGCGTAGTTTTCTGGCGCATCCGCAAGATGTCACTGCGTGAGTTTTCGACCAGCGAGTCGCAGGTTTTTAGTATTCGCTTACAAGGAAAAGGATGAAACGTTAGCGGTAGTTTTAAAAATTAATTTTCAAACACGAGTTCTTTTTTTATTCTTATTGTTTATTTACTGTTTCTTAAAGGTAAACTCCATGGAAAAAATTCGAAAAGTTTATTTTTTTTTTGCATCCAGGGTAATATATTTATTACTTCAGGGAAAATTCAAAACTTTTCGATTTATCCTAATATTTTATTAAGAAAAACGCCTCGATAGATTGAACAATTCAAAAATTGACCCTCTCGTCCCTTCAGGAGAACCAGCGGAACAAGAAGTCATTTCTAGCTTAGCTTCGATTCTAGCCTAGTTTCAATTCTACATGACGCAAGAGTTTGCTTGCCATTTTACTATCAAAATGCCTTTAACTTGTTCACTCTTTGGATGTGTAAATAAAAAATCCGATAGAAACTTCACGTTTCATATATTTCTACAATCAGAATCGATTAAGAAGCATCGGATTACCTTTAACCAGCGAAGACTTTGTATCGAAATGCGAACAGCATCGTGTGATCAGTTCATTTAGAAGCGTCTTGATTTTTCTATAATCCTGCAGTTTTAAATTCATTGAAAATTAAAACGAAATTAATTGAAACTCGAATCTGTTCCAACTCTAAAAGGGCATAATTCTAGTGATCTTTAACAACGACCGCGATAGTCGACATTTGCTAACCAGCGAAGGAATGAAGCAGGCCTATCTGCTGTCATAAGTTACGAGCACGAGTAAATATAACGAGTAAATTTTTTTAAAATACGAGTAAAAATACTGTTTTAAACGTAACAAACCATATGCAGATTACACTATTAACACATTATAACAAGCTCATCACTTATAAATAGTGAAACAATAAAATATACGACAGAAACTGAACACGAAACGTGAAATTCCCATTTGTAGCCAGCAAAAAAACGCCACGAAGTCGGTCGAAATCGACAGCAGCGCTGTTATTTCGCACATCCGCCGCTCGCCTGATTTTTAGCATTGCTTAATACGAGAGTAATCATACTTATGTATTCTATTCGCTATGCCCATGGTCTGTATAAATATATCTCAAGTTTCGTCAAAATCTGATTACCAGAACGGTCGCTAGAAGGGTCTAAATGGTGTCACTTTAATTATAACGTAGCCCACGTGAAAGACAGGCCCTGGCCAACACCACCTCTACTCAAAGCCTGAGCGCGAAAATTTCATACATTGTTACATCATCATACCTAGTCATAATTTAGGGCTTATTATTGCTAGAAATACGATTAAAGATGACTATTTGTAACGTTTTAACAATGTATGACGTTTCCGCGCTCAGGCTTTCTCTTTAGGTGGTGTTGGCATAGGCAACACCTCCTATAAAGAAAGCTTCGCCACTGAAAAGTCATACATTTTATATCATCATAAGTCGACCAAATATAGGGCTTATTATTG
Organism: Rhysida immarginata; assembly: GCA_023313115.1. NCBI lineage: Eukaryota > Metazoa > Arthropoda > Chilopoda > Scolopendromorpha > Scolopendridae > Rhysida > Rhysida immarginata. Next base: position 5,786,175 of record JAHWFO010017593.1, read on the forward strand.
GTAGAAATAAGATTAAAAAAGAACGAAATAGATGATGTAACAATGTATCATGTTTCAGTACGGAGGCGTTGGCATAGGTCCGAATCCTTTTTCAGTGGGAACAGCCAACACCCCCTAGAGAGAAGGTCTGCGCACAGACACGCCATGCATTGTTACATTATCATCAAACGGCCAAATTTAGAGCTTATTATTGGTAGAAATCACGGTCTATAGATATTCATGGTCATCGAGCTTCGGCCATTTTCCATTGTTTCGAGAAGCTAAGGAAAACAGATCGCGCCAGGTGCCGCATAGATCGCACTATAGCCGACCGCAACCTGCGATAGAGATTTTCATTGAAACTGAATACGAAAGTAAAGTTTCTGTCTGGCGATACGGTGGCGCTGCAGGCGCAGTTGGGCAGATTTAAAGTCACTTTATAGAAAGAATACCGCATTTGAGTGAACTATGCCGCAAGGCTTCTGATTGGCTTTTCGATATCACGTCGCATAATCGCAGCCATTTTGAGTTTTCCCGGGTGAATGCTTGCTAATCGTTTCTTCAGTGAGCTTTGAAACTTACATGGGAACACTTGAGACTTTAATCAACAAATAGTAACTATTTTATCGATAGCAGTTGCATGTATTAATAATAAACAAAGTTTTCCTAAGGTTTAGAGATGAATAATTCCCGGCCGAGAACGAAGAGGATTTTTCAGGGGGAAATCCTGAGATCACGCACTTCCTTCGGAAGGGAAGTAAAGCCGTTGGTCCCGTGTAGTCGTTTGCCGGCTGCACGTTAAAGAACCCTTGCGAGGCAAAATTTGCGGCCCCTATAACGCCGTCCTGAAATGTCCATAGCAGTTGAAAAGGACGTTAATACCAAACAAACCAAACCGAACCAGATGAATAATTTCGTCAATTAGCTTTTGCTTTATCCGGTCCATTATTCCAAATTGTTGCGCGGGAAACTGCACTAAATCCAGTAGAAAAGGGAAATCCTGGGAAGAACAAACATCCATGCCCACGGCGGGATTCGAACCCGCGAACCAACGGATTCGAGAACTGGAAAGCCTACGCCCCAGCCCTCTCGGCCACTGGGCCGGCCCTGTCCACTCTAAATGAAATATATCATTGAGATTTAATTTAAGCAGTCCAAAAACGATGTGAAAATGGAAAAGAAAAAAAATAAATATTAACTTGTCTTTTTTTTTTAATTTCAAATTCATAAATACCATGTAAATCCTAAAATTCTTTCTACAGTCATTTTAATTAAATATTAAATTTATGAAATTTTATAAGTTACCGAAATACAGATTATATTTTGTTATTGATGACCTAAAAAAAAAGATGTGATGTAACAATTTAATTTGAGCAGTAGAGTTATCTTTTATTTTTACCACGTTAAATATATTAAAAAACCTATTTATCATGTATTAAGTGAATTTACAAATCGTAAAATATTACAACATAACATTTTACTCGAAATGCGGCGTGAATACTTTGAAAAAAGTTCACAAAACAACGTAATCTCCATACTGCCCTTTGTATGCAGAGAAGAATTAAACTCAAGACGATTGCGATACTCTTCTTATAAAGGGCGAGGTCAAAAATACAAACACCGAGTTGGGTTGGCGAAGCAATCATTATTGCGCGATTGTTAACGTATTGTTGTTTATCGTAGCAACAATGATTTTCTTCACTAACTCAACTCGGTGGCAGCATTTTTGACCTCGCCCAAAGTGACTCTAGGCAGATTGTACATGCAGCGCCACTTTTCAATAGAGTTCCCGCCCTACCGGGAGCTAGAAACTTTAGCTTCATTTTAACAATGGAGCTCGATGACCATGAATATCTATAGACCGTGTAGAAATACGGTTAGCAATAGCCGTTTTTCGGGTGATGCAACAATGTATGACGTTTCTGTGCGCAAGCATTCTGTCCAACGCCACCTATAAAACAAGGCCTGTTCCCTGCTTGCTGACTGCGTCATCAAACGAGGGCTGACAATCCAACTTTCATTGTTTCAACAAACGAAAAATACTGATTACAACAAGAGTTCTTTCGTTTGTTTTAAACAATGAAGATTGGATTGTCAGCCCTGGTTTGATGACGCAGTAATCAGGTTTTGTTTTTTAGGTGGCGTTGGTCTGTCTCGGTGGTGTTGGAACAGCCATGTCATCCTTTTGGCTGTCCTATTGCTTCTGCCTTCTTATTCAAAAGCGCAAAAAACCGAACAAGCTAAACAATAGTAAAACACGCACACGCAAATGGCGTTACAACAATCTGAGAGAAAGATACAAAAATCACTGCCTCTCACCAGACCGGCGGACGATCGACGTCTTGTTGTAACTCTAAAAGATTACTTCAACAAAGAGCGGTACAGTAAATAAAATTAAGATAAATCGAAATAGGCGGTGAGCATAGGTCAATCATTCACGGAGGCAGGCGGAGGGATTAGTCTGGAACGAGAAGAGCGCGAATCCCCTTCTACGAGAAAGCCGAGCAAAACTATCGATGCGAGCCGGTTTGTAACTGGAGCGCGTACCCTACGGACTCCGAGTTACCGCTTGTGTCCAAAACCGACCTGGAGATTAGTCCAGTTGCGGTGTGGAGAAGCGTCGCGTCTTCTTTTTTTCTTCGGGGAAGAACACAGTAACGCCCTTTTGGGCTCAAAGAAAGTTTTATACGTGTGGCAAAAAAAAAACAATAAGTTCATGAACGGGCCGTTAGCGGACACGCCATCGAAAGATTTCTACCTGCACGTTAAAACTAAATATTGCAGTTTCGCCCGCCAGTTAACGACTCATGGAGGGACGCAACATCATAAAGCTAACTAGGGAATCGAAATATGGTGGGCAACTATTTATCATTGATGAATGGCGTATAATAAATCCTCATAGTTATTGCTATGGAAAATTTTGACAAGGGTGACTAGGTTTTTAATTAGCTCGTTTTGAGAAGATTATGTGATGTAAATATATCAGAATCACAATATTAAATCCTCAAACCCATTGTGGTTGTTTAAAGCAAAGTTAGAAATTATTTGTCTATTTATTATGATTTAATATCAGAAATTCATTAAGCGAACGGCGAAATATATGTTGACAAAACTAGAAACGGCGAAGGAACGCTGCTTATTATGTTTATTTAATAATATTTATAGTTCCTTCCAAGAACTCATGGCGTATGCTGTTGTTTATTTGCTCGCAGGAATATCAGGGGACCTTCTATGCCATTACCTGACTGAAAACAATTTTTTATATTGCATTACGAAATGTCGACCCAGCCTCTTTTGGATTTGCCTGTTTGTCTTAGAAAAGGAGGAAATGCTTACAGAATTATAAAGATAATAATTGGTAGGCTCGACTTTCATTTATCTAATGTTAGAATTTTTGAGTTCTTCATAAAAAAAACGTTTTTCTTCCAATAGTTCACTCTCATTTATCAATCTATTAACCCTAGTAATCTAGAGCGCTGGGAGACAGATTTTCTAGTTCTCGGTTCCATCGGCTTCTAGGCCGTCTGGATACAAATCCGCCGGTGTCTATGCTTGTCCTCGGAAGGTGTAACTATAATAGCCATATGGAATTGTATCAATGTGTGTAGAGATTGACCGTGACAGCCTATAAATAGGGAAGAGGTAGATTGGGAAGCGAAGCTCTGCTCATTTGTTGAAATAAAAGCGATCGTAGCGGTACTGCGTGGTAGGTTCGGAAACTGAATAAATAAACAAAACCACGTGGTCAGGTCGTAGAACACGTGATCGCTTTCTGTCCGTTAATGCAACACCAACGAGAGAGAAGGCCTCATCACTGAAATGCCATACATTTTTGTTACATCACCTAACTTAGTCATAATTTAGAGTTTATTATTGGTAGAAACACGCTTAACAATTGACGACTTTAGGTGATGTAACCTTGGACTACTTATTAGTCCAAGATGTATGACGATTGTGTGAGCAGCCTTTCTTTCTCGATGGTCTGCACGTTAGAGCACTAACGACTTGGGGTGAGACTACACTCAAATTTCTATAAAGGTTTTTCATTCTTTTTTCTCTTTTTTTAAATGTTGATTAAAAGAACTCATGCTGGATTTCGTGCTGCAAAAAACATGCAACAACTCAACTTTTAATAATAAACAATTCAAAGCGGTTGACGGAATAATATAGCACAGGAGGGGAGGATGCAGCTACTAAGCACAGCCGTAACCATTATAGCAGTGGGAAAAGCTAACAGCCCAATAAAAACTAACAGCCATTAGTTTCCGAATCTGGCGTTGTAAAGTTTGGTGGCGCTTTTTTGATTTCAACGAAATAGCATTGGAACAGTTACGAGCTTCGTCTCCCGTTCTACCTATTCCCTGCTATAAACATAACTGGCCTATTGTTGCAAAAGCTCTGCCTTGCATTATTGGTCATGATATATATATTGTTTTCCGCACATATTGTTGATGAGATACCTCCTATTAATATGCCTTGCCATCATTTTGAATATCGATTATTATCGATAATTATTATGTTTTCGAAATCTCAGGTAAGCAGTGACCTTCCTCTTGCTTTGAAGATCAAGTGTGCAAAGTTTCATCAAGATCGGAATAAAACTGTAGATTTGTACAAGAAACACGCACAAACACTCTTCTTTATACTGTATATATACACTGTACATAGAAGACAGATAGATTTTTATTGTCAGACATTATTAATTTTACTTTGCAACAGTGTTTAACAATTGAAATCGAAAATATAACTGGTCTCGTCCAGTTCATCATTCGTTGCCATGCCGAAAACCTAATATTTCAGATATGCATCTACGGCCTTAATCAAGTTTTACTTTTAAGCAAGAAGACATAGCCTATAAACACATAATGCCATATCAAGTAAATTCTCCAGAAATAATAAATTGAAGGGCTTGGGGCATTAACAAGACAAGCCACACTTTTGCCTAAGCTGAGAATTTATATTTAAAACTTGGCGGGATAGTCCCTCTACAATCTGTAGAAACAGTATCTTGAATCTTGAGCAGATGCCAACACAGTTCAGTTATTTCTCTTACTCCCAATACTTGGTTTAGTGTAAATCCGAAATACAATAATGGTTATATCTCAAAACTTGCTTTATTTCAAATTAAATTATTTGGCTTGTCTTGTTAATGCTCCAAGCCAAGAATGTAGCATAGATATACACTCAAATGGAAAGAATACTTATTTTGTATCATGATTCTGCAGACTTTTGAAAGAATATAGCTAGAATTAAGAGAATTACACGTTGATATATAAGTATATATCTGTCTGAAAAGCAATTCTCTATTCACTGTGCTTGCGCTGATAATCTTCATTTAAGAAGGATTAAAAAAACAAAACGTTTTTAATAAGTTTTTGTGTTCAGATTACTTTAATTTGGCGTTGTCTTTGGTGGCCGTGTTTTCCATTAAAAACGCTATTTAATAGAATTCGTCTCAGATTTTTCCCTTACGATCTTTGTTTCAATCTCTTTTTAATTTCCCCTAGAACAAAGATTTTTTTCTCCTCTTCGTTAAGAGAAAAATTTTCAAGTGTTTTCTTTTCTTTCTTCCTCTTTTTAAAAGAAATAACTAAGAAACTATAGGTAAAAAATTCATTAATGTTCCGCTTTTTTTTAATGCAAGTTCTTTTCTTAATAATTAGACGATAGGTTTCTTTCTGAAACATTTTCATTTTCGGAGCTATAATCAAAAAACCATTGATGATGCGATAAAATCCTCAGGTGATTTTTTTTTACAAAAGAAAAATATATTAAAGGAAAATATAAAGAATGATTGGATCGGAGCGAGAACAGTGATTTGTCTTAGAAAAGACAAGAAAAGGATCCCTTGTTTTTTAAAAAAAAGTCTTTACGTTTTTGCCATTGTTCTCGGAACGATTCTGTTGCGTCAACTTCTCATGATTCGCCCGAATTCATTTCCAGTTTTATGGTTAACGATTTCTTTTGTTTCTCTCTAAGATTTTGCTTCCCTCCCTCTGGTTGCATTTACGGCGACAAATGCTTTAAAGACATTTTTAAATCACAAAGTAACAGTTCTCGAGGGAGAAAAGCTGTTCCTCAGTGCAGTAACACTCGTGAATATTATGAAAGCTTAGCCAACTGCTAAAGAATAATTGGATCAGTGCCGAGAAAATAAAAATTTATGCAGAAATTATTCTGTAAAGTTAGAGAAATTATTCTTTCTTTTTTTCCTCTTTCTCTCCTAACTTGTCCAAAAGTTTCACGTAAATTTTTGTTTTCATATTAGCCAAGAGTATTTTTAAGTGTTTGTATGTTAAATGCAATAGAACTATCAAAGGCTTAAGGATTAAATCGTCCCAAGATAAATTATTATTTCGGATAGCTGCCTCGAAAGAAGATTAGATAAAGATAAGCAAACTGAATTCTATAAATCCAAATTGATATAGAATTTTAGGATATCCATTGTAGATATCGTCGAGATCATCATTAATATACGATGGCATAGTTGTTTAAGGTCGAATTCTGCTTAGACCTTGCGAACAAACAAATTCCCTTTCACCTTGGTATCTTTTACTAATAATCTGTCCCTCGGGATGCTAAAACTTCTGATATATCAATTTCTATAGCCTGCATTTGATATTATTTTCAGTATGTCCAGAAATAGAGGAAATGCGCCCTAACTAAAGTGGCATCCTCTTCGAACACGATTTTGAAACGCTTTTCCAGAAATCTTCTCAATCAGACTGAAAATTCAGAGAAAACGGAGGCTCTGTTTCCAATAATATGTGTTATTTATCTGTTGGGTTTAAATTACATTTTAAAAGTGATTTCTGAAAGCTTTTCGAGCAGCTCATATCTGCCGTCATTTTCGTCTATGACAAACTGCTTGATAATTTATTTCTCTTCAACTAAAACGGGGAGCCAAATACACGGGCGGCATGCATTAAAAATATTCTCAGAAGAAGTTTCATTATTTTAAAAGAGTAGTGAAGTCCGTTGGACCATTAGTCTAAGCAAACGATCAATGCTCTTTATTCGTAAAATCAAGTATGATGCATTAAATTGGATTTTTAGAGCTTCGGGAGGCAATTATTTTGGAGCAAACAAGAATCTTAAATTAAAATTAATGATACTTGAGTTAATAGAATACGCTAAACAGTAAAAACAAAATGGCCGCAGGGGACTCAGAAGGTCACTTGAAGAATTAATTCAGGCAATATCAGAATTTCTATATGATTCAACCTTCCTAGATTTTGCAAACGACCGTTAATCCACAAAATTCAATTGCTATTCGCCATTTATTAATTGATCTCAATTTATTCTGTTAACCCAAATTTACTAGATCTCTTATGGCTGATTTCCTGTAAAGAGCTGGAGAGCCCGAAATTATACAAATTGTCCTTTGATATTTCAGTAAGCATTTATTATGAACGCACTTCTGATTATCCTACTGTATTATCCTCCCATTTCTTGCATTTTTAAAAATCTTATCTTCCATAATGGATTCAGATGTCTGTTGTATTCTTAAGCCATTACTTTCCTGGAACGAATCAAGTCTAGTTATTTTGTTCGCTTTTGAAATGAAATCTTAGCTCCGAAAAGACAATTTGTTTTTGATTTTTCCAAGAATTCTTAAATAAATGGGACCAGAAGTTCTTATTTTTCACCGGTTCTGAGTAGAGCAGGGGATAGAGGAGAATAAAGGAAAAAATACTAATCTCAGTTTTGGACCTTTAAAAATTAAGTCTACAAACGGCGATGGCAGGTAAATGTGACAACGAGATACTTACAGTAATTTGCAAGTTTAAATGGTTCTTTCAATAGTTTCTGCATTTGTAAATTTTAAAAATCGCTTATTAGATTTTAATACAACGTACATTCATCTTGAATTAGACTTTCTTTATTTCCTTTATCATTAATGTAGCGTAATATCGATTTTCTTAAGTGTGTGATATTTTAACTTTTCGGATTAATTTGATGTTTTTTTTCTATATTCGAAACACATATTTGTAAGGCAAATTTGGATTAATTGGCAGTTAAATTGAGTTTCCTCAGAATTTTTTTTTTACGAATAGCTACGCATTATATATTCTAAAAACAATTATATTTAGCTTGCGCATTTCATCTCCTAAAAAACAATAAAGTAAGTTATTGCTTTAAATTGTACAAAATATTAAACTTCTTTGATGTTATTTATAGAAGGGTATCTATGGACACAAACATATATCTTTAAAAGTCTTTCATCAAGCAAGCTATCCTGCGAATCTCATATTAGCCTGTAAAAATCAGTAAATAAAAAGGAACATCAAAAAGTATTATAAACTATTCAAATGTTTTTCGGCTTTATTTCTCATTCATTATTAACTTGTTTCAGGATAGCTTATTAATTTTTTATATTCCAGTAATTTTATTTTTTCCAAAATTCTTCTCATCCCTCGATAATAGACTCCTCCTCTTGATGTCGTAAGCTCAACCTTGTTTCTTTATTTTCTTTGGAGATTTGAAATTTTGTATTGATTTTGTGTAAAAGAGTCGCCATCAGAGAGCATGTATTAACTGATTTATTTCATCCTCTCATCGTAAAATATTTTTGACAAGTCGATGAATTATTGAAAAGTATCGTATTGAAAAGCATCCGTTCAGGCTATGCTAATACGATTTGAGTAAAAATTATTTACGAATGCAATCAGATAGGAAGTAAGCAGGCTTTTAACTAAAATATTTTTTCATGATTTTACATCGGTATCTTATCTTCACTTTCAGGGAATAAAATTTGACTTCTACATCTTTAATGAAAAGTTCTTTTGACTGAATTTATGTTCCTTTGTCTTATTAAGCACGTATTGCTTCTATTTTCAAATCTAGTGTGATGATATTTTCCCCCTTTGCTTGTCGATAAAGTCATTGGAACTAAATTACAGTGAAAACAATTCGACTTCGATGGATCAATATTAAAGCAAATCCGGTTTATTTTGTACAGAGTGTTGGAGATAACTACAGGGCAGTATAACGGGAAGACTACCCGCTCGATTGCAGGGGCCGGCTCGCTCGATTGGCAGATTGGAGGGAGATGAAGGGAGATGAATGCTGGGGCGAGTGAGAGAAGACTTTGTGAAGACGGTAGCTCTCTGTGCTGAGCAAGATGGAAGTTTCTTTGAACATTTGTTGTAAGAAACTTCACAAAACACCCAGGTGACACTTTCTCAGCAGTAGAGCAAACTTGTCTGCTACGAGACGCAACCCGGGTTAGCCCGTGACGACCAAACATAATAATAATAAACCATTAAGGAATGACATAACCAAGTACCGAAAGGTTAAACTAAACCATCGCAGAACCATATTTTAATATGCCCTATGTTAGTATTGTAAGTTTCTAATGGAACATAATGATCCATTAAACCACTTAACTTTGAACCAATTTGGATTATCATTAATTTTACCTTATATTCATTTATGACACATCATTCCAAAGTGTTTGATATATTACATGCCATATCCTAGCATTGAAAGTTCCAATGAACCATAATGGTTCCGCTAAACCAGGTTCCTTGGAACCAATTTCGACTATCAATGATTTTACGTTATATTCATTCATGATACTTCATCCCAATTTGTTTGATATATTACATGCCATATCTTATCATTGGAAATATTTGAGGGTGTCATAAGGGTACCATTAGAGCACGTGCCATTGTTTCGATTTCAACCATTTTCAAAATGGTTCTTTCCCGGAACCATATCTATTAATTGACGAAAATAGAAATTTATATCCGCTTCTATCTCGTCATTACAATTTGTTTGATATATTAATATATCTCTTCATTGAAAATTGCTAGGTGGGGTCGTGAAGGTGCCATTTGTGCACGTGCTATTGAACAGATTTAGATAATATTTGTGACTGGTTCGTGCCATGTACCATATGCATTGACTGACGAAAACAGATTTTGAAAATCTTTCATTGCCTCGGTGGAGTTAGAGTTACGGACGGACGGACGGACAGACAGACAAACAGACAGACACGTTTCCCCACACTGAGAGCATAAAGCCACCTTTCGGTACTTAATAAAAGTGTGAAACGCTATTTTTTACTATTCCCCTCTGATAATTTTTGGTTTGTTTGTTGGTCCCCTCTAGCTGCGGAGGACATTCATAAGTGTGTTTACTTTTTGTGTACCCCCTACCCTGTAGTAGTACATCGCCACCCCTCCTTGGCTCAATTGGTCATTCCCTTTGCCAAACAAACAAGTTTAACAAAATAAAATTACCCAATTATCATTTGATGTCGAGCCGGCACATGATAATGATATCATGTGCAATCAGGCGGGTAGGTTTCCCGTTATACTACCCTGTAGTTATCTGCAACACCCTGTACATTCCAATGTCACCTATCTCTAAAAAGCGCAGTCTTCAATTTTCAAATTAAGTTAATCGCCGCTGCAGAAATGCATTTACAGTTGTAAAATCTTATTAACGTTTTCTTTTTTCTTAGCGTTAACGATGTATGAAGATATAAGTTAAATATAGAAAGTAATCGAGTCGATTGCCCCACATATTTTAAATATGCACGTGATTACACAGTTGACCTTAAATTTTTCTTCATAATATATATTTATGTTTGAAATATGGAAAATTTAAATGATAAAAAACAGTTAACGCTTGATTAAGTTTTTCCCATTAACTGGCGTAATTCACATTTGGGAGAGCATATGTCTCTTAATATGTTCCTTGGGTCTCATTTTTCAGTGAACCTTTGCGAAATGTAAAGTTCCTGAAATTTCACGAGAGAGGGCTTTGTTTTAATTTCGGTCTGCTTACAAACAGAGTTAAATGCTCTCTAAGAACTGTTGAGTCATGCCGAGGTATTATGAACATCATTACATGAAGCAGTTTCTTAGTGAAAATCGATAAGATTTAGATTCATGTAATGCCGGAAAGAGTAGAAAGACGAAAAGTAAAAAAAAAAAAAGATTTTCTTTCCCGATTTTATTTTGCCTGGTTGGCGTGACAAATTAGTATAGCTAATTCTAAAACTTCATAGCATTTCTTCATGTAAATCCTCATAGAGAATATGTCTTTCACGCATGTTTTTTTTTCTTTTACAAACGATGTGCTCTTAAAATTCATAAGATTCATTTAAGAATTTCAGTTGCAAATTTTCAGGTAGAGAAAAATTTTTTTTTTTTTAGAAATATAGAATTAACAGCCTTACTGCCTTACAGAATGGCTGTGTGGTAACTTTTTTGGCAGAAAGTCATTTTATCTTTTTTGGTAGGAGATAAAATGTGTGTTGAAAGTCTTTATTTTCTTTTTATCTATCCCTAATCTAGTTAACGTGAATTATTACTTTTCACAATTCGTAAATATGGTAATTTTCTTCTCTTATCCAATTACATTTGAAGGCCATATCTATGAAATGTAGAATTATTGTTGAACGTTTTCAAAAACATTCTAGAGATCGAGCTTATTATAAAATTCTGCTGAATATAGAAGTAATATATCAGTCAAATATTGGCGACTTCTTGAATTCTATTCAGAAGAAGATCTTTTTGTTTAAATTCTATCAGAACAGATATGAACGAAATATTGTCTTAAGAAAGTTCAAGAGTTTATGTTAAAGTAGAATTTGAATCTGCCTGTTAGTATTTTGAAGGCTAGTTATTATTTTACTCGGATATCCATCACTGCTCAGGGTCTTCGCCAACTCTGCTAGCTTCGTAAAGCTAACTATTTCATGTGCCTTGGAAAATCTAAAAAATGATATGCAATTACGGAAGTCGAAATTCCCGAATAAATTTATCATTTCAAGCTGTTGTTATTTCGGAAATTATTCTGCTGAATTTATCTTGAATAACTTTTTTTTATTTTGAAATATGATTAATAATTAATTAACAAAGGCCTTGAGCTGTTAATCAGTATGCAATTAATAATGCAATAATCTTATTAGATATAGCACATTTCTCAGCCATAAGAATCAGCAATCAGTTGTCTCGAAGAAAGCTCTACTGGACAGTATTATAAACTTTTGATTCATTAAAAAAAAGTCCGAGGAAAAATACTTTGCATGCACGTTGTTGTTAATGATATTCTTTAATATTTTTAAAATGTTATGTATTTTTGGAACACTTCGTTCAACCCTCAAAAGTTACGCTAATGATTTCTTGGATCATTTCGTGTCGAATACGGAATTGGTGATATTTGATAGTATCGTCGGTGAATTAAATCCCCATCAAAAAGAGTATGTTATCATGTTTGACATAACACCCTCTCCTGTTGCCAATAATTTAGATATGGACATCCCCGAAACTATGTTTTCCGCATCAGAATATGTTTAAATATTTTCATTTAAAAAGGGTTAAAATATCCTCCTCTTAAATTCCGACATCAAACATCGGAACGAGAGCTATTTTCCAATCGAGAGAGTAAACTTGAAAGCTAGACATATTTTCGGTGGAAAGTAAAACTTGTTAAACTAGACAGAACCATTTGAATTCATCCGACGTAGTTAATTAGGATGATGAATAACCAGTTAATGTTCGTCCTCTTATAAATCAAGCGGATCAGCGGCGGATGTTGTGAATTATGGCTGCAATTGGATGGTTTCCTATTGTATTGCCTATCCTTGTATGGCTTCATGCTCCCGGCCGGAGCCATTCCAACCGCCAATAGGGCGCGAACTGATAAAACATAAACAGATTGTTAATAGAAATGTCAACATGAGCTAAATTAACCATAAAAAAGAGTTATATTGATTTATTTCGGTTCATAGTGTGTTATTTTTATTAAACTATTTTAATAAATTTCGCTGAATCGGGTAATTAATTTTGTTTACTTTTGTTTGTTTGTTCGTAAATGAACTGCGCTGTCTCTGCGACCTTTCATCCAAGTGAAGTCAATTGTTTTGAAATACAAGGGGTGCGAATCTAAGCGATGTTAAGATCTAAAAACATTTTCTTGTTATAATATTCTTTAAAATACGATTATATGATAACCGTATTAATGGGAATTATATGAAAGGCCTCCCTTTCAAGTGTGCATGGATCAAGTAGAGTGGAATACAGTTGAAAATTTTATATTATTATTTTTGGAAAAATGTTTTGACTGGTGCTCCTTCCCTATATTTTATATGTTCTCGTTATTTCTTCACTATTATAGTAAAGAGAGATTATAAAATGCAGAGAGAGAGAGAGAGAGAGAGAGAGAGAGAGAGAGAGAGAGAGAGAGAGAGAGAGA
>JAHWFO010017593.1:5799375-5815200 GCA_023313115.1 Rhysida immarginata
AGAGAGAGAGAGAGAGAGAGAGAGAGAGAGAGAGAGAGAGAGAGAGACAGGCCATGAGAGGTAGCTGGCAATTTTGAAGAATATGCTTTAAAGTTGCCTTAATTTTCAAAGTGCAATGAGATTAGGGTTCTTTTTTCCCCTTGTAATTGGTGAAACGAACTTTGATCTTCCCAGTCGAACATGCAAATGACATTAGTTTAATCCACTTTAAACAACAATTTATGCGATGTCGTATTAAAGCTTAACCAGTTCATTGCTATTCTAATATTATTCAAAATATTTCATTTTGCGAATCAGAACTTTAAGTAATCATGTGTCAGTTTAAATTTGCGTTTAAGAATGATACGTACGCAAACTGATTAAAGTACAGGCTGTTTGAGCTTTGTGTGAACAAATGATTGTCTTTATTTCAATTTATATCACGATACCACCACCGGTTGCGCTGTAAGTGTACAATAGCCCTGAATTTGAGTTTCCACTTTGAGAAGGGCCTATCAAAGTACATTATGATTGATTTGTCCCACTCTTCGAAGCAAATTTTCCATAGACTTTCTATTGTTTGGCGTTTCCAACCGCTCTTCTTAGAAGACAGTGGGAGCGACGTCAGGGGAATGCCAGAAAATGGTATTGCCCGGATCCATGTCTCCGCCTCCATATTCATTATAAATGTCGATGACGAATGAGAGTTGTGTCTGGATGCTTTATCCAAAAGAAAAGATGAGATCGAGACTCCACTTGTTCGCAAGAAATGTGGACACACAGTGTTACGTTTCAAAAACGTTTTCTCTTTAAAGTAAACTTTTTATATGAGAAAGGCAGCCCTATGGGGAGTTGCATTTCCCTCTTTATAGCTAATCTTTTTCTCAATCATTTAGGAAATAAAGCGCCGTTAACATTTCCCCATTTGCCCAAAATCTGATATAGGGGTGTTGAAAATATTTTCTTATATTTTTGACAGCACTCATGATTTAGACCAATTTATGGACGATCTTATGAATTTATCTCTATCCATCTCCTTTACTGATGAGAAGGAACTGGACAGGTTTCTTAGATTGGAAGAGGTGAGGTCAATCTGAGCCTCTAGGCCTATAGAAAATACCATTATGTAGAGGCATAGATAAAAAATTCTTGTGGTCCAGTAGGGTCTTATCTTATCTTTTCTAACGCAGTAAATTTCCACAGCCATTATCTATGTCTTTCCCGAAACGTTCTTTAGATACACGTACTCAGATTGGAGAGCCCTTTTCGCTACGGAGACCTGGGTTTTTGGTCAGATATAGCCATGCCTCATCTAACGTGAATACAAACTTACAATCTAGCGAAATTATTTGATTTACCATGCAGATGTTCTCATATACGCTGCAAACCCTATCTGGATCGGTAGTCTCTCTAGAGCCTATATTTCCTTCCTGATGACCTTTTGATTTTCATTGTATAACGGGTTAGATTTTCTTAGTCCTGTAGTCTCAAGCGGCTTCGGTGATGCGGAATTTGGCAATGCTACTTAGAATCTTATTCCTAATGCATTTTTTTTGCCGTCTTCTTATCACCTCCTATTTGTCCTCTTTTCTGTCCTATCCCAACACGTCTCTGAATTTCTTGGCCTCCCATTTGTTCTCTTCTAGTATTTCAGCCAATACCATCTCCCTATGCTAATTATATATAAAGTTGTTCCTTAAGTACTCCTTTCATAACTTCAGGATAATTCTCTAATATTCTTTGCTTTTAGAGAATTATCCTTTTTGCTTTGATAAAGGATAGTCTCTATCCGAAACGTAAGCTTTTTATTTTGATATTATTAATTATTTATTTATTTTTTAATTAATAACTATTATTTATCCCTTTAGGAAATGGAGAGTCCTTTTTCTTGTAATTCTTATAACTTCAATATAGCTATATTTTTCTTCGGAAAATGCTCTTCCTTATCTTTCTAAGCAGGGGATAATCCTCTCGGAGGGCATGATAGCCGATACGGAGCTTAACGACACTACTTCTATCATTTGAATTAAGACACCTTTAAATGACTCTTGTTTCGTCCACCGATGACACATGAAAATCGTTCTTATTACGTAGAAACAATCTCCTGCATTTCTAATTTACTATATGTAGCATCTGAATGAGAAAAGTAATCGATGTTGTGAACTCTATTACTTACTCACGAGTATGTTAAGATAATTTGCATTTTATTAAATGTTTGTAAAGATGGGAAAAAAATAAAAACTTGATTTTTTTTTAATATTTCATTCCAAATGGAAATGTTGGTTGCTTGTATTTCCCCCCTTTCCTCAATCGCTAGTGGGAATAAAGAGACCGCGATCGATCCCTCATAGGTTATTACACAAGGAAAACTCTTGTTTTTAAAAACAACATGGGAAAAACTAGCGAACCTTATCCATCGGCGATTTATTTCCAAGAGAGTCAGCGTTTTTTAAACAAGAGCTATTGCAATAGGTTTTAATATATATAATATCGATTCTAAGCACCTTATTTAAGAAAGCTTATGTTTTGATCACAAAAAACGAGAGCTCCAAAAATAAATCTTTAGAATTTTGGATATAATATTAAACAATTTACGTTTTTTGAATGGCTTTTATTTTTTATTAATTAAAGAATATATAGGGTTACTACAAAAGAAATGGATACCTTCAATTTTTGGTAGAAATGAAAGCATTATTGATATAGTCAAAATTTTACATGTTTTTTAATATGAGCATCTTTAAAGCTTTTATGTTACAATGTTCTATGTGTATTTGTTAACAGCAGATACGATACTTCAATGCCAGTGTTCTTATATTTCTTGCTCCAGTCTATTTTTGTTGAATGTTTATCATTTCGTGTTCTAATAATATCGTTTTACGACAGTAAGACTTTTTGTCGGTTGTGGAACAAAAGAAGGACGTCACATAAAAAACCTGAAATAAACCAAAATCGGACACAGAGTGGTAAGACCATGAAAACAGCTGACGTCTCTAAATTAAATTATTATTATTATTATTTTGTTTTGACAAAGGATAGCCTCTATCCGAAACGTCAGCTGTTTTCCGTGTCTTACCATTCTGTGTCCAATTTTGATTTTTTTTCGCTAATTCTAGCACACATGAAGCCTTCTCTATTAGAATAGGGCTATTTTGTTTATCAGCTGACGCAACGAGGTTCACGTGATGCTGACGCCACAAACAAATGCAATCGCACAACTTAATTCTGTGCACTATGTTTATATTTTATCTCTTTATTTCCTGCAAAAAACGTCTTTTGTTAAAGTAATAGGTTTATTTTAATAAGATAATTACGTCATTCTTTCCGATAAATTTTTACGAAGAACACCCTGTCCTATAATATTAGGTTCAGTAGAAATTTAGTATAAACATTAACAATGTTCAGAAGCTGAAATTATCGTAAAGTTTAGTCACCAATAATGATAAACTTGGAAGTAAACTGCATCGTCTTTATTAAATTGTTACCTCATACAGTGTTTTGCCTTAACTATGAGTTTGGCTGTCCCATAAATATAAGTTCATTTACAACAATCAACAACAAGAAGAAAAAAAAAAGAAATCAAATCGAAATTAATAACCGTAAATTTATTTGGGCGTTGGTTTAATGGCAAAATGCTGATTTCCTTCTGGACATTCTGAATTGCAGTTCTCGGATCATTTATACACGTGTACTGGCACCTATTGCCATAAAATGCTCTTGCTAGTATCCCCCACACGTTTTCCATGGGATTCATTTCTAAAGAGAGTGTTGGCCATACAATACTTGCAACATCATTGTTTAAAAAACGGCTCAAATGTAGACTGGGCTGAGTGAATTATTCTGCTGGAAAAATCAAGTGTGTTCCTGCAATGTCTTCAGCAAAAGGAAGAAGAGAAGATTCCAGCGTCTTCAGGTAATCACAAGCTCATATATGAAATAGATGTGATTCCATTCCAGGAAAAGCCTGCTTATACAATAGCTGAGCCGCCGTTCTGTTGACGTTTGGAGTAGATAGCGTCCTCCCGTAAAATCCTGCCATTAATATTGGCATCCATCCGGGCCATCCAAGTTAATATTTTCGTCGTTCTTAATGATTTTTTCACACTTGGAGGCCCATTCTGTTTTTTCCCTGCATCAGTCCAAACGAATTTTTTGTGGCGCGCTGTTAAATTAGAATGGGCTTTTTTAACACAAAATGTGGAGAATTTCCTAATATTTTTCCAATTGTTGATTTGGATACAATCACGTCTTCCTAAGCTGCCACTTCTGCGTATGACATTCCTTGTATTGCAACACTTTTAACAATAGCTCATTCGAACAATCTATAGTTTCTTCTTGCTCATATTAGTTCCTGAACGTAGAAATGCACTAATTGCATTTAGTGAATGTCCTTTTTTTTTGCTTCAATTTGACCCTTCAGAATCTAGAGTAACAATCTGCTTTTTCTCAAAATCCGATAGGGGTTTTCCACGTGCCATTGCTGGATATTACAGAGATCTATGGTAACAATTAGCATATTTAAATGTGGCGCGCAATCACGTGAAGTATTGTTAGGGCAGATATTAAAATAGTATTCCAACAGCGAGCTAAAACTATTGAGTTATGCCACCGAAAATTGGTAGCCACTGGGAGGGCTACCTGTAAAATAACAGCCCTTGCCGACGTCAAATTCAGCTATTCCGAAATTAAGAAAGCATGCAAGAAGCGAGTCTTCTTAGTTTCCAAGAAGGGATATCAAGTGTACTAAAAAATATTCAACCAAAAAGGGGAAACCTCTAATTCACCGGAAAGATATTTCGTTGAATAGTAATAATTGAATGATCTTAAGAGGGTTTCTTTTTTACACGCCAAACCTCAGATGTTTAAATTATTGATGAAACAATTTAAACAACCTCAATAATTTAAAAATCTGAGGTTTGGCGTGTAAAATTAAAACCTCTTAAGATCATTCAATTATTTATTACTCTTCAATGAATATTACGCCAGTAAGAAAGATAGTCCCAGCCTGCGAACTGGGTACTGCTCCAACCAGCCCTCAAGACATGTAGATAGCGTCAATGCTTCCATGTCCGCAGAGGCGCAATTGGTTGGCGCGTCTGCACGGTGAGCAGAAGGTTCCTGGTTCGAATCCAGGCTGTGGAATTTTCTTTCTTATTTTCATCAACAAAATATTTCGGGTATCAAGTAGCCATCTTCCGCGGAGAAAGACAAAAGTAAGAACCAGAAAGATTAGAGGTTTCCTTTCCCTTTCAATTTTCCTTGTAGAATAGAGGTTTACCTTTTTGGTTGTTCCATTCCACAGTTTTTGTATAATTCTTGTTAAAAAAAACAGAAGCGGCGCCTTTCCTGAGGGTAAAAAGCAAGCCAATCCGAGACCATTCACTAGCAGTGCTCCTGACGTCGTCCGTGAAGTTAGGGCTTCGTAAACGGATTTAGCCCAGCAACACAACGGGCCATTGCACAGATAGTAGGTACTTCTGTGTGGACGGTAAACACAATTATCAACCGTCATTTACAATTGGAGAAGCGACACAAGAGCCACGTTCATAAGTTTTGCCGCGCCATGTTCAAGACGGACCAACTGCTGTAAACTGTATGAACGATATCTGGTGGATGAAAAGTGGAAATAACGTGGTCACGCTAGATTAGGCGTATGTTTATTTAACCGACTGCAACAAGAGTAGAGCCATTTTTTACCCAAGGGCTTCTAACAGCTTCAGAAAATGGTACCGTGGCGGGATACAGTTACAACGTCAAGTTAACTTTACACAGAGTTGAGTCAAAGGCCAAAGTCAACACCATGTATTATCAGACTAACGTTCTAACTCCCATATTTAACCGTGGCATCCCCTGTTTGTATGGTACATAGGTAAACAAGGTATGGCTACATCGAGACAAAGCGTCGAGTCACACGGCCGCGTCAATTCGCCTCTTCCTGGAACGCATGCAAGAAGATATCGGAATCCACTCCATCCATTCCGCGACATACTCGTCAAGTCGCCGGACGCATCGCCTATGGATTTTGTGGCTTTGACCTACGGGACCTGGGAAAGAGAGGATCGCAAACATTAAAGGGTCTTTGGAAAACGTGTCAACAGTTTGGAAAGTAGAGTTCTATTCTCGTCTCGCTGGGTTACGAATTGATCTTGGCGTTTTGCGTGCCAGCCTTCTGCAGTGGAAACTGCGATGCAGGGCAATTGCAGTGGCCCGTGGCTACGAGATTGAACACACTCTATGATGGCGAAAGCGGTTTTCTGGCACTCTGTAACTTGTTACCATAAATCCTCTGTATTGCCCAAAACATTATTTTTTAGAGCCATCTAATTTTCAGTTTCTGCCATCTACTTTTACAAATTGGAAATGGACCTTTTTTTATGGGACAGCCAAACCCACAGTTAAATCCAAAATTGCACTGCATGAAGTAACAATGTAATCAAGACGATTCACTTTGCTTGGAAGTTTATCATGATTGTTGAACAAACTTTACAATAATTTCAACTGTTGAATTAAGGTTTTTTCTCTTTTTCTACTGAACCCTAATATTATGGGACAGGCTGTATATATGCGGATGTTGGTCAAAATAATAGAAACGTTTCTTAAAGCAAATCTTTGTTAAATTTGGGAAGGACCATTGTTTGCAAGCAAAAGAGCCAGAATTCGCCTATGAATAGAAACATGCAAGTCTTGGATGGTGCTCAATGAAATTTTATATCATTCTTCGTCATGCAGAAGATTCATGGTGTTTGAACGATGTAGGAGGGTGGTGTCGACTTTTTTCCAAAACTGACCAGAGCGACTCAATGATATTGAGAAAACGTGGTTAGTGACCGCATTGACCAGGAAAGATGTGAAACCTCGTCATCATGCTTCTCAACACAAGATTATACATTTCCTGCGTAGTTCTCGATACGTCTAGTTGAAGGTTTGTGTCACACAAGGACCGACTAGACGAACATAATAATGTTATCGTCTTTGGAAGTCGATAAGGTTAGATACAATATGAAATCAGACATCCAGCATTATGCCCATAGATGCATGAAGCCTGCTAAAGGTGCGTTCCCATAGCTTGCTAGAGCTTTAAAGCGAAGCTTGAGCTTTGAAGCAAATTCTACTCGCTAGAAAAATGCTGCATTTGATTGCGAGCTTTTAAAGCAAAGCTAGCGTTGAAGGTATCCCATAGCTAATGTGTCTCGCGAGAAATCGAAAGCAGGAATTCAAAAAACATGGCGCCTCTCAATGCAATTGTTGCAGAAAAAGAGTTTAATTTTAAGAAGCTATATTGATAATTCATCTAAAAAGTATTTTGTAAAAAGGATAACATATTTCCAATTTAGCAATACGTGATATTTATTTTTATTTTCGCTAATGCTATAAAAAAATTGGAATAAATAAAATAAAAGAAAACCAACTAAACAGAACTATTAATTAATTAAATATACTTAAGTACAAAATAAAGTAAAATAATATACAAATTAATAAAATAATAAAAATAAATAAATAAATAAATTAAATAAAATAAATAAAATAAAAGAAATAAATAATTAATAAATTATTAATAAATTTTTCAAACCATACTATAATACTCAAACAAGAAATAATAACAAGAAATTAAGCCTCTCGAGGAAGGTATAGGAAAGTAGCGGAAGCCCTGAGTTCATCTATTTTTTTATTCCTTCATCTGCACTTTTTAACCCCTTATATTTTTAAACAAAAATTGATTTTCTCGAACCTTGTATTTAGAAAATATAAAGGAACCCTATTTTCTTTCCTTTCTCATCATTTTCGATCGAATGACATATGACACTCCAGTTGCCATAATTCTAAAGACAAAGTAATTGTCACCCCCCATAACTCCGACCCTATTGGGACAATTTGGCCCAAACTTTACAGTAATGTTGATCTTGCTTAAAGGAACCTGCATACCGATTTTCACTCCTTTATATGCATAAATACGCGTAGACCTTTGGTCCCCTCTAATTTCCGCCCCCGAAACTCCGAACCCAGTGGGCCAATCAAAACCAAACTAAACAGTGAAGGTGCACATTCCCATAGTAAGCTACATTCCGAATTTCAACCTTCTACCTCAAAAAATGCGGAAATTATGAAGGGGACGGACGGACGGACGGACAGACGGACATCGTGAAAATAATAAGTAGCTCCATTCTTCCGCTACTTAATAAACTGAAGATATTCTTCAAACAAATCATGAATACAAAGGAGAAAAGAGAAGCAAATACAAATCGCGGAATTCTTCCTTTCCTTTTTTCCTTTGTAGTAACACATCCATTGCAGTCATCAGGGAAAGGGGTTTAGTCCGCATTCGCCACGATCATTTCCAAGCTGCTAGTAGCTTTAAAATCAAACTGACCTAGATATCCGCTTGAAGCGAAAAGCAGCTTGAAATTTCTCGCGCTTCACGCAACTCGCGCATATCAGCTTGATGTTTAGGATAGCTTGAGCTTGAAAAATCACACGCAAAACGCTCAAAGCTTTACGCATAAAGCGAGCTATGGGAACGCATCTTAAGAGACGAACAGAATACACACTACAAAGCGAAAAGAAGAGCATTTAGGGATGCTTCCCCTTTCTGGGAGACACCGTTTTTAACATAAGACACGATTAACGCGGGTATTTACCATTTTGTTGTCCACCTTGTATATTGAAATAAATTCTCGTACACTTTAATGCGCTAGTGCGTTTCAAAAATTCATTTAATATCCTTTAACTTTCTCAATCCCAGGTTGCTGATTTTCCCTTTTCATTGATTACTTTATTCTACCTTATTTATTATACTCGTTATACACCTACACCGCCTGGTCGGATCTGAAAATCTTGCCTTATGGGGCGATGTTTGGAGAGTAGACCTATCGCTTCATACGGCTACAAAAGTTCTTGACAAGCATCAATAAGTCGCTCTTCCAATTCCGCGTGGCACCTATCTTGCAGAAACATTATGAAACTGTAGAACATCATGCTCGTATAGGGTCCGTGATACATTGCCACAATATCGGCTGTTGCATGTATTTTCCCGTGCTGATTTTACTTCACGAAGGCTTCACCTGTTGCCACGTTCATTAGTAGGCCTCGACTCGTTATGGCTAAACTGATCGCGGCTAATCTCTTGCTGAATTCACCCCATTCAGATTTTCCTAGTCCACTCATATACAGACATATCACCATACTGAATTTTCATTATGGGTAGAGTTAATGATGGGCTCAAAAAACACTGGCAGAAAACTGTTCTTCTTTGGCGCATATAGCAAGTTGGGCAACCATCTTAACACTACTTATGCACAGTAGCATGAAGTTTCCACATTTCACTCGCACCTGCTGGTCAATCATCAAACGCTGTTGCTTGTTGGTCATCACTGATTTTACTTTGGGTACACACGATTAAATCCCATGGAATGCAAATGACGAATGGTATTTTATAAACTTTTACACCAGATGCCCAATAGAGAAATTTCGCACTTCTGAATCTGTTTGAATACGCTATTTTTCAGTATTCTGTCCTATCACTAAGCTTACAGGCCAATCGAGGGGTGGTAAAATTTTTTATCTGAATTGTTATGGTTTTCATGTTGAATCACCCTCGTAGATGCTCGTCTTTAATAAAGAGGTGGATGTTTTCATCTTCTGGTGTATTTATTTATTCTATAGCTTCATTTGTATTTCGTACAAGTATTTTAAACATTATTCATTATATTGTGTTATAGTTTATTTTACATTTCTGTACTTTAGATATGATGTTATTCTACACTTCGTTTCATATGATAGGCGAACGCTTTGAAAACACAAGTTACTAGAAACACAAATTATTAGGCAAAAGCATAATATGAATTAAAATTTAATTCCTCTATGTAAACAGAAAATTTCCCAGAAACATACTTTCTAGTTTCGCTCCAATTTTGAAAAACGAATGGCAAAAATAAAGAAACGAAAAGAAAAAAAATGGATGAAAAATTTTAGAAAAATATGATAAACTTTTTCTTCGTTTATTCCATAAGATTTTTCTTATTTTTTTTTGTTTTGTTTTGTTTTTTTGCGAAATGAGAAAAACTAGAGGATCATACGAACATTTTAGAGCGTAAATAAGAAGGGAAGCAGAAAAGATAAAGCACAAATTGTTAACTAGTGTTTCGCAAAAATTCTTCCCGAGTTTTGTCTTATGAATTTTTAATTAAATCTGTGACGGCAACGAGAGATGGTTTTGTGACCAGGGGCAACGACGACGATGTTTATGGCTCGGGTGAACACCCCCAACTTAGACCAAGAGAAGAATGTTTTTCCCTTGCCCGGTATAATTTTAATGAAACTTGTATTTGGTAATTAGCCCGAGGCAATTATTCGCAACAGCTTTTTCTTATTTTTCCACCCGTTTCATTTTAGCAAACAGTTTTAAATTCTTTTAAAATTTCTTTTATTTCGCTGTACTAAACGGAAATAGAAATAAAAATAGAATTATTTAGATTTTTAATTTTGAATGTGTAATACTATATTAAGTTTTCACCCACTTCTGCGAAAGGCCATGAACTCGAATATTATCTCAAACTCAGTTTTTTTAATACAAGATATCGAAACTTAAAGTAATATAGCATGTTCAGGATCCCAATTTAATAAAAAATCATTATAATTCATGAAAAGCATCCAAGAAAAGTTCTACTATTAATATTTGATGGTTCTATTCTGTGAAATACAGGGTCGGGACACATTAATATGGCCACCTCTCCTTGAAAATGTTGGAACGTCCTATGGTATGCAGATGAAAAATCATTGTACATCATTGAAAACTGACAACAGCAGAAGTGTAGTAGCATCCATTAACACAGCAATTGTCGCCGTCATGGGCAGAGCAAGTGACTTGTCGGACCTCCAAAAGGGGATGATCATTGGCTATCGGGCCAAGGGAGGCAGCATTTCAGAAACGGCCACCTTTGTGAACTGCTCCAGGGCTGCCGTTGTGAAGGTGTACCGCGACTGGACGAACCAGATAGTTTCGAGCAACCGAAGAGGTAACTATGGGGCCCCACGGGCCATCGATCCTAGAGGCGAGCGTCGGTTACGACGCCTGGCCAAGACTAATCGGCGTGTCACTGTTGAGCAGCTGACACAGCAAATGATCAGCGGGACCAGTTGGCGTGTCAGCACCAAGACAGTGCAAGGATTCCTCTTGAGGTTGGGGCTCCGGAGCAGGCGTATGGTAACAGCACCCATGTCGACGCCTGTGCATCGCCGAAAACGCCTCCAATTCGCAATCGACTATCGCCATTGGACCTCGGCCGGGTGGCAAAGGGTTGCTTTCTCTGACGAGTCGCGGTTTCTGGTGAACAGAGTGGACGGACGATGGAGAATTCGCCGGAAAGCATCTGAGAACAGGCATCCCGACGCCATCGTTGGCAGACGACAGGCTGGTGGGGGAGGTGTGACTGGGGGATGTTTTCGTGGTATGGTCTGAGTCCACTGATACCGCTGGAGGGTACACTGAATACTGTTCGTTACCTGACGATCGTCGCAAACCAGGTACACCCCTTCATGTCAACAGTGTTTCCTCAGGGTGATGGCACATTTCAATAGGACAATGCTCCCTGCCATTCTGCCAAAATTGTCCACGACTGGTTCGAGGAGCATGAGGATGAATTCAAGCTACTCCTATGGCCACCAAACTCCCCGGACCTCAACCCCATTGAACATTTGTGGGACCATCTCGATCGCCATGTCCACAAGCTGGACCCTCCACCACGCACGTTGATGGAATTACGGGATGCACTGATCACCGAATGGTCCCATATACCTGCAACCACCTTCCGAGGATTTATTGACTCTCTGCCACGTCGACTAGCTGCTATGCTTGCCGCCAAAGGTGAATATTCCGGATACTAGTAGGTGGTCATATTAATGTGCCCCGACCCTGTATATCCACCCTGATGATTGCCGAATTTGGGAAAGGATGAAGTCTCAAAATATATTCACAACTGGCGTTCTTCTTAGCTCATGAATATTCTGTACTTAATTATTAAAGCATGAAAATAATTACAAGTAGAAAAGGGAAGGAAAAATTCCACGACGTGACTTCGAACCAGGGACCATGCCTTTCACTGGTAACGCTCTTACCAAATGAGCTTCTGCAGACATGAACCGCCAAGCTGTTTCAATATGTCCATATGGACTTCCATGAAACCGCAAAAGCCCATATGGACATTGTGTAAAAGCTTGGCGGTTTATCTCTGCAGAAGCTCGATTGCTAAGAGTTGTGTTAGAGAAAAGCATGGTCTCTGGTTCGAGTCCATATCGTGGAATTTTCCCTTCCCTTTTCTATTTGTAATTACGATATGTTTGAAGAGTTTCTTCAGTTATATTTTTGTCTTCTCTTAAAGCATAAAAAGTTACGAAAATTTAGCTTACATAATAATAATAATATGATAAAAGAAATCATTTTGCTGGAACAAATATTAAAAAAAATTCAATCTCTCTAACAAAAAAAAGCATGTAAAAACGCGGATTATTTTAATTAACAATTATAAAACAAAAATGATTTTACCGCCAAAGCGGATAAAGGGAGCACATTTTCGTGTTATAGCATCGTACATGGATGTATAGAATTAACCAACATTTTAAAACGCTTTAGAGAAAATAAATAAATATGAAAACTAAATTTAAATTACTATTTAAGTAAGCTAATGTATAGAGAGAATTTAAACGAATAAATTTGAAGAACTGAAAGGTAAATGAAGAGTGAAGTTATTCCTTATACATTTAAAAAAATAAAAGTTCTTTAATTTGTAAGAATTCCCACATAATGTTAAACGAAGCGAGCCTCAATTGCTGAAGCGTTATGTGTAAGCATCTATTATTTTTTCATATTAAATTACTAAAGTGTTTCTGCGTTATCGTCTACTATTGAAGCAATCGATTAACTACTATTAATTAGCAATATATATAACAGTAATGAGTTTTAGATACCATTAAGCCTAACAGCATTATGATCTTGATATGGATAACAATAGATCTAACAACTCGTAATGAGTTGGTTGATATATTACACGCCATATCTTAGCATTGAAATTCTATATTGTACCATTAGGGCACGTGTTACAAAACCAATTCCCACTATCATTATTTTCTCGTTATATTCAGTCATGACACGTTGTTACGAAGTGTTTGATATATTACATGCCATATCTTAGCATTGAAAGTTCCAATGGTAACGCATGGTTTCATATGGCACCATTAGGGCACGTGCTACTAAACCAATAACCACTATCATTATTTACTCGTTATATTCACTCATTACATGCTGTTACGAGTCGTTTGATATATTACATGCAAATATTAGCATTGAAAGTTTCAATGGTACCATATGGTATCATATGTTACAATTAGGGCAGGTGTTACTAAACCAATAACCATTATCATTATTTACTCGTTATATTCACTCATGGCACGTTGTTACGATTTGTTTGATATATTACATGCCATGTCTGGTTATAGGAAATTCTTAAGGGGGTATCATAATGGTACCATTAATGCACATGTGTCACAAGATTAGGGAGGGGTCGCGATAGCGAGCGCCCAAACCCCAGTTCATGTGAGGAGATGTTTAGAGCAAACGACGGCGGATGGTCGAAAGCCGGTGGTAGAAGCGCCTGATGTTAGAAGGAAGGGAGAAAATAAGAATTTTGAGGTTGGCAGATGGAGAGATGTTAGAAGGGAGACGCGGCGCGAACCAATGAAAAAGAGGAGAAAATTGGAGAGGAGACGAGGAGCGGAGAAGAGAGAAAAAAGAGGAGAGTTACAGATTTTTCCGATGAAAGAGGACGCATTGGAAAATCGGGGTGAGGCAGTTGAACTTTCCGGGCGTGCGGTGTTAAGAGGTTCTTCCGGGCGCGGGCACGAGCGACAGGTAAGAAATTTCATTTCTTATTCCGAATCTAGTACCGCAAAAGGGGCTAGTCGCCGTGTTCGTCGCGGGGACAAGGAAGACATTACCTCCCGAACGCCACAAGTGGAAAGTTCACCAGTCCCGATTAGCACGCGTCGGTGGATAAGGCGACGGCCGGTTCACGATAGTGAATCGACCAGACAAGCCTCGCATAAGGCGGTCGGCTTCAGTCACTCAAGTAAGAGGGTGGCGTCATCGCAGTTTCAAAAGCAGGCAGTCAACCTGGTTGGGCAGCCTTCGTCTGCGGCTGACAGCTGTGTAAGCAGGGGAGGAGACGATATTCCAGCGCAGGAGCCAACGGCATTGGTGTGCGTGGACGTGGAGAGTAAGCGCGCATAGCACCGGTGTTCCATGCGTAGCGCGTTGCGAAGCTCGTAAATTACCCTCAACCAGTGAGTGCGAATTGCGTGGCGCGCGTTGGTGGTGTGATTCCGTGTGTGGGTGTGGTTGGGCGAATGAGGTGTGTGCAGGCGATCTAATTGCTGCTAATAGTAACATATGTTTCTTCTGCCCCTACTGCATTAGGTTCTCGTGTGGTCACCCTCATCCCAGACGAGCAATTCCGACCCTGGGTTCCAGTAGTCCTCCCTCCCAAAAGGACTACGCGACGAGTTCATCGTTGCGAACGGAGACGGACGAAAGTAGGATTAGGGGATATCGGACAAAATGGGCCGAGGATTGTAAGCAGCGGAATCCGACAGTGATACTCGGAGTTTCTCGAGGGAAAAGCAAGATTCAAAAGATAAGGTGAAGCGGTCTCGTCAATCAACCCATGAATCCTGATAGCGGACATTGAACGACGATACTTGCATTTTATTTATTGAAACATTAATTAGTTTGTGATCTGTGTGTTGGATACTGTGAAAAGCAAACTCTAATATAATTATTGACTCTCTCTAAAGCGCCTGCTTATCTCGGCGTGCCAGTGTATTAGCTGACCTGTCATTTCTGGATCCGAGCAGGAGGTTCGAGTTCCACTCCTAGAATTCAAGATTTTATCTTGCATAGAGTTCCCCACCGAAGTGGTGTGAGACTCGTAAAATAAATATTAGTTATTTTACTGTGAAGGGATTTAGTCTCCAGTCTGTCTACAAGCGTTTCAACGATGGGCAGTCTGCATTAGTTAAATTGCATAGACCGTGAAAGCCGGCGCTTTAGGTTAGAGATTTGGAAATCGTTAATGCTTGTTTACAATATTATTTTTTGATAACCGTACTTGCGTACGACGTATTGTGGTTATGGTAATGAACGCACCGGACAATTTGCAGGAGAACTGCGTGCGCGATCATTGCTTGGATTAAGATAGTGTATCCATTCAAGCCAATACATTCATTCTAAATAAAACCTTTTTGTTCATAAGCGCAAATTTTGCACTTCTTTATACAACCCACAATCACCCCACATTTAGGTACGTTACAACATGCCATTAGAGCAACGAGAGACAGGCCAACAAACGAAAAAACACTGATTGTTAAAATCCAAAATGGGAACAATGAAGGATGGATTGTTGCTCGGACCCCGATGGTCAGGTGACGTTTGAGTGCACTCGCCTGTCTTTCGTTGGCCTCGAAGTTTTCGGGGCTGATGTCATGTATTTGCGAGTGAAACGAGGGCAAGGCTGTCGAGTGATCTAATGGAGCCAGCAGCCGAGAATACGAATATGCGTTAGTGAGGAGGCATGTATCGCGGTGCTTCATACTTAAAAAAAAATATTCATGGATGTTTACCTCATACATTATTTCGAGATGAATAATTGTACAGAAAAATTAAGATCTTGTGCTTAATAACACTGCTGTGACTGCAATTCTTTGGCAACTGCCGTTAACGATTTTGCTTCCCCTTTAGCGCCATGTTTTTTTTCCTATAAAATTGGTAGAGACTTTACAACACAACAAAGGGAGAACAGAGTT